>CAXAQZ010000838.1:0-19176 GCA_963971145.1 Sussaba pulchella
TTATAGGTATTATTGTTTTTATTATTATTATTGGTATTATTGTTGTTATTATTATTATTGGTATTATTGTTATTATTATTATTATTGGTATTATAATTATCATTATTATTATTACTTCTCTCTAATAATAATAAACAAGAATAATAACTGTGAAAAAATAAATGATAATATTTGTGATTTGTCTGAAAAAAAGTAATTAAAGTCAATTAATTTTTGAAATATCATCATTATTATTCCTCACTGTTCCTCCTTATTCGTCGACAGTTTGGACAGGCGAGACTTCGTCGCGGACAGAGCGACGAGGGACGTCGCCACGCGGCCGGGTTATCGCGCGGTCCAGGTAATCGAGGAAGAAACAACGACGTATTCGACGAGAAGACACAGCGTCAAGAGCATTCAAGCCATGGGCAACGCGTTCAACGCCGAAGACGAGGAGAGCGAACTCTTCGACAGCGTTTACCTGAGTAAGTACACGCAAATGAAATTTTCATCGTCGAAAATTTCATCGTCCCATCTTTACTACGAATTTTTCTCGACAATTAAATAATTTCCACAGCCGATCTGAAGGAAGGCCGATGCGTTCCCGTTGCTCCCGATTTCGATCGATTGTCGGAATTACGCATGAGAAATTCCATGTGCAGACCTCATCTCAAATCGTCGTACGCGGTTGAAACCCATTTTCAACCAATCGCCCTCAACGAAGACGATATAAAGGTAAAATTTTGGTTTCCCGCCATTCGTCGACGTCCGTTGATTGTTTTTAAACGTTGATTCGTGATGTTTCGTGTAAAATTAACGCCCTCCCTTCGTCCCAATGTTGGTGTGGTTACCGTATTCGTTGGACGTCTCGATTTATTTGTAGAACGGTGTAACTGGCGAAGATGTGTTTAACGACAGCCTGAGCCAGAGTCTTCTTCCCGGACAAAAACCCAAGAAGAAAGATCGAACGCAGGTGAGAACGTGATTATTTTTCGTATCGTTTGGGATACGATCGATCGATCGGTCGGTTGTGAGCATGAAAAAAACCGTTTTTTTGTTTTTTTTTAATTCTTCTCTATCCTATTCTCTTTTTTTTTTTTGTGATGTGGTGAGTGTGTGTTTTTGTTTGCGGTGGTTTGTAGACTTCGTACAAGAAACCGGGACCTCCGACACCGAGCAAGAACGGAGGGAGACTCTCGTTGCAGGTTAGAAGATCCTTTTTCGTTTGGTTTTCCTTCCGTTTGAAATCGTCGATTTTTTTTTTAATTAGGTTGTAAATTTTTGGGTTTTTTGTGGTTCATTTTTTTTCCTGCGATTTTGTGATTTGTTGGGTATGCATTTGAAAGTTCTTTTGTTGATTCGCAAACCTGTTTGCTTTGATTTTTTGAATTGATTAATTTTAATCAATTTTTAGACTTTTGAAATAAAAGTTCCAGGAGGCAAAAAAATTCATTTGAAATTCAAACTTGGCGAACCAATTTTATGCGGTTCCAAGAGCTCTGCCATCTATTCCACACACATTAAAAATCTCGCGAACATCTGCCGTAGCTTTTTGACCACGAAGAAGGCGAAAATGTGAACAGATGTGAAAAATAAATTTTTTTGTCTCCTAAATCTTCCATCTCAAAGGTCTAAAAATTGATTAAAATCAATCAATTCGAAAAATTAAAGCCAATAGGTTCGTAAATCAATCAAAGGACTCGCGAACGCCTATATACTCCACCCAACAAATCACAAAATCACGGAGAAAAAAACCAAAACACAAAAAACCACGGAAATTTATTACACAACCCAATAAATCCTTTTTCTGGTTTTTTTGCAAACAATCGCGTTGTCTTCCGTAAAAATTCGTTATAACGTGTTCGACGGTGCAGAGTAACGAGCTGAAGAGTCCAGGAAGCCGAGTACTGAGAGAAAGAAACGTTGAAAGACGAACCACGGCTACTCCGCGAGGACTGAAGAATTTATTCGGCACCTCGACGTCAAAACGCCAGGACGAAGTAAGTCCTCAAAATCTCGTGTTTTCGTCATTTTCCGATCGAACGAACGATAAAAATTCTCGAACGTTTGTTCCAGAACGCGACGGGAACCCCAAAAGGACGAAGACTCAGTAATATATTTCGAAAACAGCGCACCGAACGCAATTGAAACGCGTGCAAAACTTTTTTGATTCTTGCCTTCGAGTGATTGTATTTTTGTTGTCTAATTTTTTTTTTTTTTTTTTTTTTTAATCGTTGCTTTTATTCGAATCTCATCCAAGTTCGAATATATATAAATATTTATAGATCATAGTAAAAATTGTGTACAAACGTTGGAGTTTTAACGAACGACTGCGAGACGATAAAATTGTAACATTCCTCTGTATTTTTATCCTCTTTTTTTGTTTGTTTGTTCGTTTTTTTTTTTTTTTTTAAATAAAAAAATCATTAAATATAGCAGTAACAAACGATAATACTTTTTTCTAGACGTATTATCAAAATACCGCGACGCTTATAGCAATTTTGTGGGTTTTCGCGTCGGGAGGATTGTTTGAACGAGGAAGATGGATAAATCTCGCAGCTTGAACTGAAATAAAAAAAAAACGTAACATCGGATAGTACCTAATAAAAGTCAGTCTCTCTGCGCGGATTTTTGTTCGAACACGCGCTTTTAAAAAATAAATTCACGGCGTAATGGAAGCGAACTCTTTTTGTTTCTTTGTTGATTGCCGCATTCGCTTCCGTTCTAAATAGGGATTAGCTCGAGCGAAAACCCCCGGGTTTTCTAGTCCGAATCGTATTCCTGAAAGAGGAAAAAAAAAAGGTCAATAAGATGACAATTGAGTGTCTTCGGTTCTGTAATAAATTCTCGTATTTTTCGTATTTATTTTATTTCCGCAATTTTTTTATTTGTTGCAAAAAATATAAATCTATGCATTTGCAAGTCCTTCTCTTGATTTACGAATCCGTTTGCTTCAATTTATCGAATTAATTAATTTTTTCTGATTTTATTCGTTGAATTTTTCGGAAATAAATTTTTATTTAATGTCGAAAATGAATTTTTCTGCCTCCTAAAATTTTTATTCCAGAAACTTTCTATGTTTTCCTCTCCATTTCGCCTTGTAGACCAAGAAAAGAATTTTCCAATGCATACAATTTACCCAACAAATTAAAAATTGCGCTTGAAAAAATTTAAAAAAAAAACAAAAAACGCGGGAATTTATTACACAATCCAACACTTCGAAATCTCGTGAAAAAAATAATTGTATCTCAATCCAACGCACCATATATTGTCCCTCAACGTAACGCCCGGAATTTCTCGCCGTCCTGCGCAACTCCCTCGGTTCCTGCGATTGATCCTGATTCCTTCGCCTGAAAAAAAAAAAAAAAACAAATTGTACGAATAATAAACAAACAAACCATATAAATAAAATTTCAAAAAATATATATATTTAAAAAAAAAAAAAAAATACAGGAAAGTACTAACCCTTTCGTTTGTATCTGCATGGATTTGAGCCTGTTGTCAATTTCGTGAGAAGGACTCTGCGAGGAATCTTCGATCGCGGGCGCCGGAGATCCCGGAGCCGACGGAATTTCCGTATTTTCAAAAAACGCCGCTGAAGCTTTGTTACCTCGCGAAATCGGCGTTTTCGTAACTTGAAGTCTGCGAGAATAATCGACATAGTTTCTAAGATCGTTTTCATCCATCGACAATCGCGTATGAACCGAGAAACAAAAATTACGAATACGCTTCGTATACTCACGGATTTTTCTTCGCCCCACGTTTTTTCTTCTGTTTGCTGAAATTAAAAGAAAAGAGGAAAAAATATTTTTTTTGCAACGCTTTTCACACGTGTGCAGTAATTTCGTATATTCGCGGTAATCAACGCCCGTTCGATAAAACTACGCCCATCGACGATGAATCAACGACGGGGTTGTCTATATTTAAAAATAAAAAATTAAAAAAAAATAAACAATTTTGTCGGGATTTCGACGGGGAATCCATGGGAAATCGGGATTATCTCTTTTTTTCTTTTTTCGTAATCAACATAACATTAATCTCTCGTTCGATTGTTCAACCAATTTGTATTGTCGACAATAATAAAATACAATGATTTTAAAAAAAAATTCAGATCTCGCCGAAACGAACAAAATTCGCGTTTGCGACAGTTTGAATCGCATTTTGCGGTGCGAACCGAAATAATTAATGATTAAAAAAGAACGGAAACGTCAAAAAATAAAAATAAAAAAATAGTCGATTGTGATATCTCGTTGCGTAGACGAGAACGATTTGTGGACAAAGATTGAAATTTATTCGGGAGTGAGATAAAGCTAAGATTAAAACTGCGTTTAAAAATGTGAACCGTACGAGTTGGGATTGCGGATTTTTTTTTTTTTTTAATCGGCTAATCTCATGGGGTCGTGGACGGTTTAATTATTTCCGTGTGTCGAAGATCACCGATCATCTTTTTCGGGATTTGCCGACCTGGGTTGTGAAATTATACTTAGCCAGACCAATCGAACCATCGGCGAAGGTCTTTTTCTCCTGCTTCGTTTTCATTATCATTATATTATTACGAGTAATTATTTCTCTTATGATTTTTTTCTTTCTCAATGTTCAATCGTGCTCTCAACCCTCTTACATTAATCCAACGACTCGGCACGTTCGATCCAAGCGACTACACACAATCGTAGGCACGTTTTGGATTTTCTTTTTTTGTTTTTTGTTTTTCTTGTTCCATGTATAAATAATTACGATGCATCGTACAGATAAAAAAAAAACATTAACGCCTGGGACAGACCGTAACCACATTCGTCTATTTAAAAAAAAAAACTCGTTGGCACGGCCGTTAAGGCCTTCGACGACGATGAGGAAGTCAGGAAGCGACGACGCGAAAATTCGCGAAAGGACAGCGCGCGTTCAAAGCAGGAAGCACGGAAGCGTGTGCGCTACGATGGTGTCGATTGGCGAACGTTTTGGCGAAAAGAGCGTTAGTAGATACTGAAAAAGTAGATACAAAAAAAAAAATGATAAAAAAAAGTAAAAAAGTAAAAAATATGGAGAAGAAGAAAAATGGACGGAAAAAGTGAGAAGAGGAGCCGTGGGTTGAAAGCGTGGAATGCATGTTTCGTGTTGTGAAATGGCGTCGAGGTTCGATGCTATGAACGATTTTACGGGGCTTCGAAGGTTAGAACTTACCCCACGAACTCGTGATCGGATCCCTCGTCGGCTTCTTCGACTTCGTCTTCTTCTGGAAAAAAGAAATTGTGTCGATGAAAATCGTTGGCGATGTTTTGAAAACATTTTCGAGGGTAAATAAAGCAGAAGAAATAAAAATTGTCAATGATAATGATGTGAATTAATGAGAAAATACGAAAAACGTTTTTTGGACTTGTGTGATTGAAACACTCGCCTTTGGCTCGTTCTGCAAACGCACACTCGTAAAAAAAAAAAAAAATTTTTTTCGTACTAGTGTCATAATGTACTATTTAAAAATTTTTTTAAATCCCTCGCACTTGCCCTCATCTCGTTCTCGCTTTATCGAGAGGTCATTGCTACGTCCACCATTGTAAATTGTTGTAAACAGTTGCAATTGTGGTAAACAGTCACCTTTTGATAAAAAAAGAGGGGAAGAGGATCTAAAAAGTCTTTTTAAAAAAAATAATTGAGCTCCTAGGATTTAAAATATACTTTTTTTTTTAAATTATCCACCAAATCGGGTGAAAGAAGGATTTCGAATCCGTCCATCCGGAACATGTTTCCCCACATATTATACCATATTAATTGCGTTTACCTGCGGCGTGTTCTTTCTTCCGGCGCGTGTACGCGCGTTTGCTCGTGATCGGCACTTGATCGGCCTCACCGTGCAACAAACTGTTCTTATAAAGCAACAAAGGTTGCCAATCCTCACCCCTCGACGACGGCATTCCCGCTTGCAACCTCTTCTCCAAATAGTTGAGTCTGCGCAACGAAAAAAAAAAAAAAAGAAAAACAATTTTTAAAAAATTATTGCTATTAAAATGAAAAAAAAAAAAAAAAAAAATTACAATCTCAACTCACACGACTCGTTTGTCCTGTTTGAGCAGTTTGTTCGTGAATTCAGCGAGAATCTCGAGATAAGATAAATTCGGTGGAGGCCCAGTTGGATCTTGTTCGACACCGTCCGGCGGTGCAACAGCGAACAAAACCCCAGCGCGATGCAGAGCCGTTATGGCTTCTCTGTTCTTAACGGCATCCAAACCGAACGAAAGCGCGAATCTTTTCGCAAGTTCCTTAATCGCCATGAATTCTTCGCTGTAACGATTCATACGCGCACCATCGATGTCGCTGTAAAGAATATTCAAACTCTGTTGCATCGTCAAAGCGCAATTCGTCTTGTTTATATCACGTGCTTTGCCCAACGTCGTTTTAATGATATCACCGTAATCGTTGTAATATTTTACGTAATGTTTGAATATATCAGCGGCCGATTTCGTTGGTAACATGTTGTAAACGATGAGTTTGCAATAAGCAGCGAGAAAATTTCTTCTCTTGTGCAATTCTTCGATCTTCGAATGTTCGTCCTGATCGTTATCTTCTTCGTCGCAAAAAACGTAATCTTGTATGAAACGATTGAGCATCGATTGCATCTGTTGATCGGGTTCGTAAACCAATTGATGAAGCAACGGATTTGGTTGATTGGTCAATTGATTGCAAAACAATACGAGTAAATCGCAAATCGTGTTGTAAGCTTCTTCGCGAATGATCGGTGGCGACGGTATACCGTTGTCACCTTCGCTCACGAAATATTTCATGGAATCCATGAAAACGATCAAACGATCGCGCAATTGACGAGCCAATAATTCTCCACGGGGTCCGGAATCTCCGGTTTCGATCAGTGTACTTTGAACCCAAATGATGGAATAAAAACACGCGCTTATGCAATATTTCACAACCTCGAGGGGAAAACCTCTGGATGGATCCGTGCCATCCTCGACGTGTTGATAAATCGAATCCCACAAATCCCAATTGTTCATGTCGTGACAACCGTAAAAAATTGACAATTTTTTCGACGATTGAACGACGTTGAAAATCTCGTCTTCGTCGGGAATTTCCGAACCGTCTATAAGAGCGCGATATTCATCGGTCGCGCTCATGTATTTCGACACGATGGAATCGATGAGGGTCGAACGAGCAACGTCGCAACGTGTAAATATCGCTTGACCGTCCACGCACATGTAACCGAGAGTTTTCGCCGCTGTATCCAAAACCTCGACGTCGTGGGTTATTTCCACGATACCGTGAATTTTACTCAACAAAATATCCAAATTTTGTTCTTGTCGGGATTTCGTGTATATCTCAAGATCGAAATATTGCGGTACGGCGAGTAAATTGGCCAATTTTTCGGGATCGGCGCGATATTTGTCGAGAAGAAGCGGAAGAGTTTGAATAAAATGTTCGGTCAATTTTTGTTTGTCGTCTTGCACTTGTTTCTGTTCTTTGACCGATAAAATTTTTCTCGTTGGTCCACGACCGACCGGAGCTTCACCGGTCGCCGCTTGTCTTATGCAACAAACCATTAGTTCGATCAGCGATGTTTCTTTTTGATTGTCAAGAGTTTCCTCGTCCGGACCGGCTTCTTCGAGCAAAAGATCCGTCATGCATTCCCAATCTTTCATCATTTGATTGGTTTCGATCAATGAATCCACGAGATAAGCACCGTGTTCGTGAAGTTCGGATTCTATGAAGAACAACACGAGATCTCGTATCAACGGTGTGTTTGGCAATCTTTTTTTACCGCGTTTAGTTTTAACACCAGCAACGGCTTCTTCGTCGGGGGTGAACAAACGTTCGTTCAAAAATTCTCCAGCGGCTTGAGCAACAGCTCGGTGAGACGAATAAACGAGTTCGTAAACGTGTTCGCAATCTTTGTCGGTGAGAATTTCACGATGATGTTTGAGAATTGATATAACGAGTTTGACAGCTTGCACGGCAACGTCGTATTCTTTGTCGAGAGTCATCGCAACGATGCGATCTTTGAATTTACTCGTGAAAAGTTCGAGTTTAGCTTTGAGTTCTTCCGAAGCGTAGAGAGGTTGTAGAGCTTGCAAACATTTCAACCTAACCTCACCGACTTTGTCGTGCAAAGTCCAACCGATGTATTTTAGATAAGAATCATCGAGAAAATTTTGATGAAACTTTTTCATCCATACACCGATTTCGGCCATGCATATTGCTCGTATTTCCGGCAAAGTGTCTCTGTAACGATGAACGAAAACGGATTTGAACATGTATGTGAGCATGTTTTTAATTTCGTCCATGTTTTCTTCGAGTTCTTTTCTTTTTGCCATCAATGATTCCAATCTGTCAGCCGCTCGTTTTTCTCGAGCTTTTTGTCTTTCCGCTTCGTACTGACGTTGCGTATTGTCGAGATTGATGGAAACCGTTAGAGCGACGTCTACGAGAGCCGTCATTAGTTTCATCGCTGCCAATGTCGCTGTGTGCCTGAAAGCTCGTACTTGAGAATCCGATAAACCCGTCAAAAGAGATATAACGTTGTCCATGAGAAATTGATCGTAAATGATGGAATATTGACATTGACGAACTAGTATTTGAACGAATTCGCAAAAATTACTGCGAAACTTTTTCCACTGTTGACCGGTCATTATTAAAGGATATTCGCCACTTTCCTCGTCGAATTCTTCGGTCATTTTGCGAATTATGGCTACGTGTTCCATCGTGGCTTGCATTTCGGAGGTTATGCGACCTTTGCAACCGCTGCCGTTTATAAAAAATTGCATGAGCATGAGTAGAGCGTTTTCACGATTGCCCTTGTATTTTTCTATCCAATCGTCGACGATGTTGGTGAGCGAAGCACGATTGGTTCGTATTACGTAGTACAGACTGGCTTCGTCTTCGAGACTGGGCGTGTGAACGACACGTGGACGACCGCGGCCTCTTCCCGTGCCAGTGCCGGCCCCGCCGGCGGTCGCCGCTGCGGCTCGTGGTTTCGCAGCAGGCGCCGCGGGTGGGAAATCCGCATCGATTTCTTTGTACTTTGGTTGTGCGATCGCTCCGCCTTTCAATCTGGCACGCGTGTTTCTTGTCATTCTCATGTTAGACGGCACCGCGGGAGTCGGCGGCTGGTCGAATTGAGCGAAAGAATCGTTGGTCGCACCGTGATCCTGATAGGACTGTTGTTGCTGCATCTGTTCCTGTTCGTTGTGTTCCTGCTCGAGCTGCTGCTGCTCCAACTGCTGCTGCTCGAGCTGCTGCTGTTCCAACTGCTGCTGCTCGAGCTGCTGCTGTTCCAACTGCTGTTGTTCCAGCTGCTGTTGCTCCAACTGCTGCTGATCCAATTGATGCTGCTGCGAAGTTCCCGGAGAACTGTAGCTCTCCGACGAATAATGCTCCGTCGAGGGAATGTGCATGGGCGTTTCGGGCGCCTGACTGTAGGGCGTATAGGCCGTGTAGGATTCTTGACCCTCCACTCCTGAACTATCCGTCATTGGTGTCATTGGAGTCATCGGCTCCTCGAACTCGGGCGGCACCGGATCGTCCATGCGAATCCGCTTGCCTCCTCGTCGTTGCATCATTTTTGGTTCTTTTTGTCGTCAGTTTGACTATTCGATATACATCTGCGATACAAAAATATCCGTGTGACATGGTTTTGAATTAGTCGGAACGATTCGATCGGCTGGTTCGCGGAATAATGGGCGAGTAACGTTGAACGAGGCCGGAATACTGAGATTGTGAATTTGACAAAACAAAAATTCGACGTTACAGAAGTTAGGCGCCGACCTCTTAACAGAAATCATCATCGGTCGCGGGAATGTTCGGATAATGATTAATTACGTTTTCATCTTCTAGTTTTCACGAATATTACGAATATGCGTACTTACCTGTGTAAATATTTCAACCAAAGCCGCTTTTCTTACAAAAGTGTAATCGCGGGAAAATAAATCTTCATTGTATCTTATCCGGCTATCCCAATGACGCCATTGCGATTTCGAACTGTAATAACCGTTGAGACTCAGAGAGGGCGCAACTGGCTGCTGGAGCGTGGCGACGTAGTCAAAGATTGGAAACTCAATGGCCGGCTTTTTGGGCAGATCGAATCTATTTCAATTTGTTGCCGCTAAATCGCAGTGGCAGAAGTAGGCTGAAGTACGGAATTTTAAAAATATGCAGCTTCCGGTCGAAAAAATTGATCGAAAAAGCACAGAATTTGGCCGGCTATTTCGGAATGTGAAACATCGATTCGGGGTCGTCATTTTTTTAGTTCTATCTGAGATTAGAGGAGTTCTATACTTTCTCCACTACGATGGAGATGCATCTCTGATTTAATTAATCCCCGACTTCCTCAAGCCGACGATTGCAGACGATTGTGTTTTGATCCACATTACCCTTCCAATTTCTGTTTGCGGTTATGGAACCGCGGCTTCTTTCTTCTTCGACACAGTATATTGTATTCCATACAGATTGATTACATAGTAATCAATAGTCATCTACAGTCTGTTCCACAAGAAAAGTCACGCGTTTTCTCGGTAAGATTCAAAGATTTATTACGAAGATTAGCTGAGGCAAAAGAGCAGTATCGTACCACGAGGCAGAAATCTGATGAAATCGCATAAATATAGGAAGTCCTTTGAACATTATCTAGTGGCAATCGGGTCATCGAGACATCGGGTGTGGTTTAATTAATCACGCTATCGCAGATCAAGACCACGTGGTAACCTCTATCGATGCCGGTCAGGCACCGACCAACATAAGCAGCGAAAACGAACAATTTTCAACAGCAAGAGATCACCCTTGGGCCAAAACCTTTCTCTTCGACATGGACCTCGAATTATCGCCCATTTGGAAGGATCATCCGGACTTGTGGTTTATCCAGACGGAAGCTTGGTTTTCACTCCGCGGAATCATTTCAGACTTTGAAAAATACTGGCTGGTCATCTGCGCGCTGGATGGTGATGTCGCCATGGAAATAGAACATTTTTTGAGGCATACACCGGAAACCGATCGTTACAACCACCTTAAATCCGAATTGATAAGTAAATTAGGAGCCATTGCTGAGAATAAACTCCAAGAAGCCTTCGGAAAGCTTGAGCTGGGGGAGAGAAAGCCTACCGAACTGTTGGATGAAATGATTTTACTGGCCGGACGCCACAGATCGAATATGATTCGTATCAAGTGGCTGTCGCTGCTTCCTCCGCCGATCCAACAATGCCTGAGGACCTTACCGTCGTCGTCCCTAGAAGCCCAATCAGTCATTGCAGATATGCTATTGGAAAACTATTCTCGCAGCCCAGCTTTGCCCAACGATGATTTCCACTCTGCCCATGGCGCCTCTGTCGAAGATAGATTGACCTCCATCGAATCACGGCTCGATTCCATCCTTCAATCCATGGAAAAACTTGTCGACCTTTTTAAAGCGAATCAGATAACGTCTTCGATCAAATCACCTCGAGGATGCAGCAAGAACCGTTCGCCTACCAAGCAAACTTCGCCATCGCCAGCTCCGATTTGCTACTACCATGACAAATTTGGCATCAACGCCAGGAATTGCTACCAGCCGTGCTCCTACGAGTCGACTCATCGAAATAGAAGATAGAAGACGCGCGAAAAATAACAGACTGTCGATTTTTCTGGCAGCTGGTATTTCTGTCGATACCTCAAAACAGTCTTCCGCATTCGACATGCCCGAATGTCCATCTTTGTGTCATATTAATTACATTTATTCTTATCCATCACATTGTGTGATAAATTCCCGTCGTTTTTGTATCTGTATTGTATATTTATGATTTCGTAAAAAAACAAAATACAAAAACCACGAGAATTAATTAAACCTAATATATTCCATTCGCATTCATAAAGATAAGACACTTTTTATACATTCATAGAATTCAATGATTATTTTTGTTCTACGATTTGTAAAAATTTACTGCTTAAAATAGTTAACAATAATTTACAAACAAAAAATCTTGACCGAAGCAAATTCAAATCACTGTTTGAGACCGGGTACTCTGTACAAAAATTCTCCATCATCGTCGTAATAACGATCTTCCACTTTGTAAGTCGCTCCTCGTTTGAATTTTGTTTGCGGAATTTTTATGAAAGCCGGATAATCTTCCGACAAAGCCGCGCCTGTTTTATGCCTGGCGATAATTCCGGTTTCAATGCTGCCTTCCAGAGCCGTTTCCAATTTTACTCCGATTTCCGCACTGTCCTTTGGAACGACGAGGTCATTATTTTTATCTTCTCGCAACATCAGCGTTTCACGATTTCGTTCGTTCGAAGATCTTAAAGTCGCGAGTCTATCATTGACCACGTTTGTGGGTTCGTCCTCGTCACTTTCCGGTTGTTGTTGTTTCCATACGGCCACAGGACTTTCACTCTCGAACACCAGCGATTTATTTTTGTAAGCTTCTGTATTTTTTCGTTTAAATTCATCGACGAGCACACGATCCACCGGTGTCATATCTTTCTCCTCGACAGTCTTAACGTGGTTCACCAAAAATTGATCAAACGTCACAGATTTGTTCGACAAAAGCTTTCGTTCGGTATGCAAATTTGAAGCCACAGCCAATGCTTTGTTCCTCCGCTTCGCAGTCGATTTATTCGTCATAATTTCTCCGAAGGATTTGGAATCCGACGTTTTTTCTTCTGGCAATGCGATCCTCTCGTCTTCGTCGCTGGCTGGATCCTCAGTCCGATAGCTCTTAATGATATCCGAGAACAACGTGCTCTTAGGATCCGGAAAGACCGGCTTCGGCTTTACAATTTTCTTGGCTATATCCTCGCGATTCATGGTTTTGATTTGTCTGTTCTTAAATTTTGCCAAATGCTCGGCCAACAGCGGGTCGACCTCCAGTTTTCCAGCTTTGAAGAGAGCCCAATTTTCTTTCACTTTTCGCTCGTACTTTTCCACCACCGCCGGAGACTTCACCGACCATTTGGCTCTCAATACTTTGACAATGACGTCGCTGGACGCCGGAAAACTCTCGCTCAGTTTGTCCGGTGTCCATTCTTGCGGATTTTCTTTGTGCAACAGACGAATCTGTTCTTTTTCGCCCCAAGTTAACAACGCGGGCTCTTCGGTTTTGAAATACTTGCGTTTGACAATTTGCGTCATTATTTTTGTTTTCTGCAACTGCATTTCTCTGGAAAAAGGGAGAATGGAATGTTTGAATCGAAGAACGAAAATCGGCGACGCTGGAAAAAGTTTGACTGCAAACATGGAGGTATTCGTTCTAAAAAAATGGTGTACGAGACATCAATTTTTTGCGAATTGCTTGTAATCCTGGATCGAGTACAACCAAATGAAACAGATCACATGTAATCTCCGAACGAATACACGGAGACGCATGGAGAATACACAAATTTTTTCATAATGTTCCACAATTTCATAAGAAAATTTTTTGAGATTACAGCACGGGAGGAATACTAAAATTACACGAAGCACACGAAAATGATCATCGTAGATTACTTCTCTCATACACCAGATTACACGAGCGAATACCACCACGACTGCGTACGTACTTTTCGTGCATTCTATCGAATTCCGCGATGTTTTTAAAATCCGAGGCGAATTCATCCGGATCTTCGGAATTTTCCAATTCCTCTTCGTAAATATCTCTGGACATTATTTCGTTTTGCATAATTTCCAATTGTCCCGGCGGTTTCGAACGTCGGACCGACGTACTCCCACGATTCGTGCGATAACCTCTCAACGACAAATTCATCATTCCACGTATCGCGTTCATCGTGATTTTGTTTTTGACGCGGCTTCGTTAATGAATTATGTCGTCGGGATTTCGATTCGAAGATAATTTTGATACTTATCTGGCGATGAGGATGATTATTTTGGCCGATTATCGTAGTTTAATTGCGCTTATCAACGTCTGCACTCTGCACAGTGGATGTTTTGCCGGATGCATGAATAAATCGGCTCAGCTGCCGACTATGTCGGTGCGGTTATTTGACCGTCATATTTCCGAGAGGAGGGAATATCTTTGGCGGAAATTTAATGATAGAAACTAATTAGTTTGGAGTCTTAGTGGATGGATACTGAAAAATCGCCAAGTCTTGAAGATTTGAGGAATTATATTCCTTGATGGAATAATGATAGATGAATGATTTAAGAATTTTTCACTGAATAATTTAGTAGGTATAGATTTATTAATTCAACACGCTCGCGTAAGTTAATATTTGTAAGGCCAAACATGTACGACATGATCTAGACTTTCAAATCTACGATTCACCCATTTTGGACCAACTTTTTGCCCGACGTCTCATCCAGTAAGACCTTAAATGACCAACTAATCATTATCATATCAACATATCTTTTTTTATTTGCCTCGACTCCGTCAACTCCTCGAGCAACTCGAAAAAAAAAAAGGGATTTTGATTCAAGGTTCGTCGATAATTTCGAGGTAGCGAACGATTTCTTCAGTACATTTATTATTTTTAGATATTCATATTTATACACAAGTATTAGCTAAATGTTATTTATCGGATAATCATATTTTTTTTTCTAAGGTTCAAGTTAGCAATAATAATGCACGTTGCACTCTTCCGATCGATTCATTAATATTTGACAAAAATACAAAAATTATTAAGGTATGATAATTATTATGAATAACGAACGTCCGGATTTTTTTTCTTTCGTAAAAAAAACAAAAAAAAACAACACCGGACGCGCCTTTTCCATACTACACGCCCATTTTCCATTTTGTATCGTCGTATAATTTCAACTTCCTCCTTTTTTTTTTCAATTATTCAATGAATATATATATATATTTATTTATATATATCACCTATATATAATCGACTTGCACTTGTTTTTTATTCCGTATTATCGTACATCACACTATTATCTCTTCAAACATTTTATTATTATTATTATTTTTCTTGTCTCGATATAATTTCCTTCTAAAGTCACAGATTTTTCTCGCGTGGTTCTCGTCGGTGTGTGAGAAAGAATGGTAATCTAATCGTAGTATAATATATGTATAAACAATTCTGACCAAACGATGAATTATTATTTTTTATTATTATTATTTTTATTTTCTCATCGGGTCTCAGCACTCCTCGTGTTTTCCACTCTATCGTTTTGCCATTGAGTCAAATCGTTGATAACAAACATTGCATATCCGTACGAAAGACGTTTCAGCGAAATTTCTAAAGGTGCATGGATCGGTGTGTATGATATAGTATGACCGTTGAAACATTGTGAAACAATTCGTAACGTATTTATATGGAATTGTGTCCGGTCAGATTGCAGACCGCGATAATTCGTGTGTTACAGTGAGTAATTTTTTTTTTTTTTTTTTTTTATATAAGTGCAATCCTTTTAAATTGTCATCCAGCTCAATTTTCATGGGAAGTTTGTCGTTCTCCGAGTTCGAAACCCAACGAGAGCTCGAGTTCTCGATTTGAGAATCGTTCAGTCCCGGAAAAAAAAAAAAAAAAACGATCGTGGAGAAAGAGAGAAAAAAAAAGCGAGAGACGGAGGAGACAGAGACAGCAATTACGGAAAATTCCAAAAAGCATCGTAAAATCGAACGAAAACGAATTAATATCGAATTTTCGAGGAATCATTCAATCACAATCTCCGTAAGTGCGACAAGCTATGATCGATTTGAGAAAGAAAAAAAAAAACAACAAAAAGAAAGAAGAAAAATAAAAACGAATTCGTTCGAAACTTCGTCGTCGCACCGACACATAAACAAGCTCTTTCTCGGTCATAATTCACAATTTTATTACAGAACAAGTCCAGTAAATACAAGTTTACAAGTACACAGACCCTCGTACACGTTCTACACTCTTACGACGCCGATAAAAATAATTTTAATAATGCATCAATCATCATCGCCGTGAGCCCCCGTCGCTCGCGGCAAGTAAAAAAACAAAAAAAAAAAAAAACAATAATACATGCCGCTGCTTCTGCAGTCTCCGCGTTTTTTTTTTTTTTTAATTCACGCCCGATTTACCGACTCTTTTTTTTCAATCGTTTTTTCGCCCTTTCTAGTTATTTTTCGTTTTAGTTATTTTTTTTCCCCACCGTTTTCGCTTCCGCGGCACTCGACGCGACTTTGAAGTTCATAATTTTTCCCCCCCCCCCCCACCCCCTGTGTCTCCTTTATACGAGAGATATAGGTTTTTACGACGCCGTCGTCGTACAACGGAAACACCAGGATTCTATCGGAAAAATTTGCTGACTTTTATTCGATTCTTTTGTTTTATTCTCATCATTTTTCTTCCTTCGTTTATTTTTTTTTTTTTTTTTATATAGTTTTAGAGACAAGATATACTAGGTAGTTTTGTTTTTCATTCTGTATATACATATTTATGTATATTTATAGCGTATCGGGAGAATTTCGATGGGGACCTGCGGAAATAGTTTGAGTCTCGCTGTCGCGAAATCTCGTCGTTTCCGCGAGCTTTCGATCGAGAATAAACGAAAGATAATCCACGACGCGTCATCGATCTACGCGCGTTATCGCGAAAATTCGTGCGAAATCGACGAATCGAATCGAAACTACAATTCGCCGAGGTCCCATCGATCATCCCAAACCGCTTCTTCACATGGTTTTTTTTTTTCCCCACATCTGTTTTTATTTTCTTCGTTCGTGTTTTCACATTCATTCGTCGATCGGTTTGTTTATTTTCGTATTATTATTTATTTAATCATCGGGTCTGTGAGTAACCAAAGAATGATGTTAAATTCAAAGAGAATATGCAATTAGTACGATACGATTAATTAAACACGAAAGGATTAAATAGTGATGAATCAGCCGGAAGAATTGTTAATTTTTTTTTTTTTAATTTATTTTTTCCTCCCGCTGTGAAATAAACGAAAAGGTACGAGTTTGGGATCAATTAACGCGCGTGAAAAAAATTATCATCGTCGAACTCGTACCGATTCGTCGTTCGAATCGGCGCGTCAATTTGTTTTCGTTCCTCGTCTCATTGTGCAACACACGTGAGAGATCTACGCGCGTAAGTTATTACAGTGTGTTTTCGTGTGTGTTGTGCGGGTTGTAATCCCGAACGGCCCCGCGTTTTCTTTTTTTCACAAAGCACTCTCGTTTTTTTTTTTTTTCTATTTTTCCGATCGATCTATCGTGCCGGTTCGCTTCAGTCGTTATCGATCAACTCCCAACCCGTTAAAAAAAAAAAAAAAAAAAAAAATTAATGAAACAATTAATCAATTAATTAATTAATTAATTAATGAAAAATTAATGTTAACGATCTTTATCATCTTCGACGGGATATTTTCGATGATTGTCTCTCCTTTTTTTTTTTTTTTGGTTCTTAGTAACGTTTTTTCGCATCGTTATTTTTTTCTTTTTGTTCCGAGCACGTGGTACCTTCGATTGCACTGACACGAGACGTTTCAACCGCGAGAAACTTCGGTATGGAAGAACGTTAAAAAATAATAATAATAATAAGAATAATAATGATAATAATAATAATAATAATAATAATAATAATAGTAGTAGTAATAATAGTAATAATAATAATAATAGTAACGATATAGTCTCGTCGTATCGAAGATTATTGACACGAGAGCGCTTGTAGGTGACGAGAAATCCGCGGGGGCTAGCGAGAAATCGTGCAAAAAAAAAAAATATAAAAAAAAAAAAAACAAGAAGAAAATATCGGTTTTTGGTGAAGAAATGCGATCGTTTTTGCCCGTAAATCAGCGATCAGTGACCTCCCCCCCACCCCTGAGAAATAAGAATTAACGAACTACAAAATAAAAGCAAATTTTTGGCATCGTCGCGATGGGACGGTATGAAAACGAAATATCCTATAGATCCGGCAATATTGCGTTCGCTCTCCCCCCCCAATATTATTATTTTTTTTCTACATCAACGTCGGGAAGAAAAAAGTCGCAACTCGGCAATGCCGCGTAAAAAATGTCCGTAGCGAAATAAAATCGCGGATGGATGAAAAAAAAAAAAAAATAAAAAAAAAAATAATATTTAAAAAATAATAATAAAAATAATCGTAATCCCGTGAGGGATGAAACACGTGTGAGCGTTATCCGTACTATCGGCAGTCGCTCGAGACCGAGAGCTCGCGAGGGTTCCGCGCAGTCGGGTTTCGGTCACGGCTTCGACAAAATTTCGATTTTTTAATTTATTTTTTTATTGTTGTTGTTGTTGTTTATTCATCGTTCGAAATTAAATTCGAAACGTTCGTTTTATTTATTTCTCTGAATAATAATCGCATCTTTATCGTCGTCGTTATCATCATCATCATCGTTATCATCATCATCATCATTGTTATCATGAGCTGTGTGTGTGTGTGGATTTTTAAAAATTCGCGGGCTGTAAAAACCGCGAAAAAAATCTTGCCGCGAGATTTTTTTTTTTTTTTTTCGCGTGAGCGCCTCGGCGTTAACAACGATGCGAAACATGGTGTTGAGTGTGTGTTCGTATGGTGAAGAATTTAATTACCGGCGGCCCAGTAAGTCGAACTGTAACCGGGTTTTGCTTGGGCTTTGTTCTGAGAACTCGCGTTGGATCTTTGACCGCTGCTGCTTCCGCCGTCCTGATGCAACGGTTGATGCAACTGATGAGGCATCGTCGAGATGAACAGATGCGGGGCTCCGTAACCGCCCGGCATGCCGGCGCTCTGACTTCCCGTTAAGCTGAACGGCGGTGGAGTTGCCGAGTGAAACGTCTGTTTGTCGTAAGACTGCGATTTTTACGACCCGTAACGGTCGAACGATTATTATTCCCTCGTTTACGAGTCATTTTTTTTTTTTTTTTTTTTTTATATAAAATTTAAATTGATGGGTTTCGGTTGATCGTGTCGATTTTGCTGAGAATTGGCGTTGATGATGCATTCGTTGGCACGGACTAGTGGGATTTGTGGCGTTTCGGAGGGTCGAAATGCGCCAACGAAAATAGGTTTGTCATCGATCGTCATTGCGCGAAAAATATTGTTTTTTATAGCTTCGAAATTGTCGAGCTTTGTACCGGAAAAAAAAAACGTTTTGCGGGGAAGTTTGATGAACTTGTTTTATTTGACGAAAACGGCTGGTGAAAGTTATCGATTGTTGGTTCAAGCTTGTGGTGAGAATGCTTTGACCCAAAAGAAAAAACTTGTGAACGACGGTTCGAACGATTTAAAAGTCGTGAATTTTGATGTGAAAGACAAGGAGCGTTCGGGTCAGCCGAAAAAGTTTGAAGATGGAGATTTGCAAGCATTATTGGACGAAGA
>CAXAQZ010000839.1:0-12477 GCA_963971145.1 Sussaba pulchella
ACGCAGTAAAATTTCTATGGCTTGTAGATCGAGCTCGGTGTCGCGCGCGCGCTTTGCGGGCTTTAAATATTATGACTATGGTCTGAGCTCAATGGCACATGTCGCACTGAACGAACGCACGGATCGAACACACGGAGTGTACATATGAAGCATCCCACATGATACCGATCACTTTTGGCCCGATGGGTTTTCGATATTGATGAAATTTTTTTTGCCGTCTTACTCATGAAAACAACAATCGATCTTTTTTTTAGATTTTCGGCGTCAATATTTTTCTAGGAATAAATTGTTGAAAAGCCTGCCAACAAATTTTTAAAATGCAAATATCCCCGAGGCGAAAAATCCAAATGCAATTACTCGCACGTCAAAACGTGCGTTTTGAATTAATCTTTCAGAAAACAACACATGGAAAATGTTCTCAAATGTCCATTAGGGCACACCGGGGCTAAAAGTAACAGGGGTAAGTTGTAACAGTGCCTATATCTCTTGAACGAAAAATAGGAGTTGGGTGGGGTCGACGATAAAATGATCGTAAGAGCTCTGGGCATCTCGTCGCCTCGTCCGTCGTGCCTACGTCGGCACCGTAGTCGGTTACGATAACGTTGCGGTGAAAGAGCGACGTAAGTACAGATTTCCAATGGATTACTTTTTTATTACACTCAATATTTCTCGGTTTTTTCTCCGGATTATTTATCACTTTTGATTGTCATATATAACCAAACCGTATCCGCATAGGTTTTTCAATGTATCCACGCGATTGTTTATTTTTTCTTCATAACTTAAAAAAAAAATTTGGGGCTAGAAGTAACACTCGTTCGCGGCAAGTTGTAACGGTGTTACAATGTGCTCCGAATGACGGACGACCGTTTATATCTTTTAACGGTTCCGTAAAATTCTAGAAACCCTTATGGTTTTCACCACCATACTGTTTGTATGTCACAGTCCTCCCATTCTCTCATTTATGTACCGATTAAAATAAAATTTAATTCACAGACGTAGATCGATTATGCAAAAACCTGTTCCCTTTAACCCTTCATTCCCGAGATATTTGCTGACAAATTCGCTATCAGAGTGTCCCTTTCTCTCTAATTTCTAAACTATCGTTGCAAAAAATCTGGAAAAGTTCCAGAATGAAGCTTTTAATTGGTAAATCCAATCAAAATCGTAACGAACATTGCAGCAAAAATAGATTATGAAAAATTTTGTAATAACTTTCTTTCGGCTACGGAACTCTCAAGGAATGTTGCCTCATCAGTAAATAAATCCCAATTAATAAATGAGTTATCACAACACAAGGATTTTGAACCACAGCGGCGAGAATATCTATTTCCGTTTCTTCGTTAGTTACTTGCTTTCGGCTGCCCTTTTTCTGATGGGCCAAGGATCCAGTTGTTCTAAGTTTATCGTACAAATGTTAAAATGTACGGCGCGTAGGGTAAGAACCTTGAGGATATTATTCAGCGTATAAATCTCTAGCTCTCAGTGAATTTCGCTGGCATTCTCCGTAAATGAGGAGCATATCAGTTTGTTCTTCAAACGAATACATCGGTTTCAGCCGCTGATTTGATACTAATCTTACTATTCTACTGTCTTGCAATAACGTCCGAACAATGTTAATTTGTCATTGCCAGGTCGTGACGCCTCTGGATTTTGCCTTGTGGGGATTCTTGAAAGACATTGTTCATAAGCGAGTCCAGACTACGCTTGAAGGTATGCGAGAGAGAATTATTGTGGCATGTGATTCGATAAGTGACGAAGTGATAAGAAATACAACTCAATCTATGATAAAATGATTGCAGCATTGCATTGATGCCAATCACTTTGATGAACACCTACTGTAAAAAAAAGTACATTCCGTTTTTTGTCATAAACGACCTTTTTATGCCATTCAAGACCTTAATGTTGCAACTTATTAGATTCGTCTCAATAGCTGCTATCAGACAACAAGTACCAAAATATAGCATTCCATTTAAAAAAACGAGGGTGACCTTCATATCTCTGAAGCGACTCCTGCTGGCAACAAAAAGCTAACATCATATAACAGCTTCCGTTTTCCCATGCAACTTTTGTTTCAAAAACTTTTATATAACGCAGTCGTGTTTTCCTCGCTTTTCGGGGCGTGTTCGTGGAGGCTAAAGTAGGCGTTTCCACATCTCTTAACTGTTGTTATGGTAAACAGACCAGTAAAACACAAACAATTCCTAGTGCAATAAAAGTCCGTGAGTTATCACTGTTCAGCGGCTGGAGAGCATTTTTTGACAGTTTTTGCAGAACAAAAGACTAGCGAACATGAGACATAACAGCTTATTCGATCTCCTGTCACATGGAATGACAGTATCGACGCCATTGGGTCATTGTGCTTACAATTTTTCTTAAGACGGAAATATACTATTTAGGCTCTATTTGTTTTGAGAGATAAAAAAATTGATCATGTATTCAATATGTATCACATCTATGTACCGTTCGTTCAGTGGGGGGGGGCTTCCTCCCCCCCCCCCCCCCTCCCCCCAACCCCCTATCCGAGGCTTCGCCCCTGGGCCCCACCGGGGCTTCGCCCCTGGATCTCCTCAGCATGCTTATATGTCGATGATACGCATTGAGTTGCATGCAGCTCGGAAAACACGGCTTCGTTATATAAAGTATCGTGTGCACCTTGAAGGGGGGGGGGCCGTTTTAAGCTAGCAATGCGTTGGGCTAAAAACGCCCACTTTCCCTCCTTGGTACACAATGTACTATTTTGCTACTATTATACTTTCGGAGTTATTTGAGGTGGCAATGATTAGTGCCTCGACCTGTATATGTACGTTGTCGGTTATTTCTCTTCCACCGCGATACCTATAAATACGCTTTCGAAACTTTGGCGTCGATAGAGTGTCAGTCGAACCCTTACCGATTCGGAGAATTACCGTTCGAAGCTATATTCAATCGGAACTGTTAATTTCGATTTCTTGGATTTTCGAACAAAGGACCGCTCAAGACTTTGCTCGTTCGCATATATGTACTTTCGAAACCGTAAACAGTCGAAACGCTAATTTTTGAAACTTTGGACCTTCCAGACATTGTTCATTTGAAACTGCGAGACCCACCCAGTAAAACAACTTTACTGATCATTGTTGTCTGAAGTTTTCAAGATCGTGAATAATCAACCCTTAGTGTGCAAAGCGGGTCACAGGTGAGCCCACCGAAAACTTCTCCCTCTGCTTCCTTACGAAGAAGGGCGTTGGGGGGGGGGGGGGGGGCTCAGACTATATCCTGAAAATTGTACAATGTTAGGCTATTAGCACCCTAAGCGCCGCTAGTTCATTCTGTAAACGGCCATCGTGAGAGGGAGATGAAGTCACGTGGCGTCGTATGTGACCCCCTTTGCAGACTACAAGATCGAAAACTGCACGGTAATGTAAATTTATTCTCTGAAATTTCGATGTTACTTGATTATAATAGTACATTGTGTACCATGGAGGGAAAGTGGGTGTTTTTAGCTCAGCGCGATGTTGATGGAGTCCAGGCGCAAAGCTCCGGTGGGGTCCCTGGGCGCAGCCCCGGCTGGGGGGTTGGGGGGTTGGGGGGGCGAAGCCCCCCCACTGAACAAACGTTGCATAGATCTGATGCATATAAAAAAAAATTATCTACTTTTTTACCTTTTAAAACAAACAGAACCTGAATAGTATATTTCCGTCTTAAGAAAAATTGTAAGCACAATGACCCAATGTCGTTGATACTGTCAGTCCAAGTGACAGGAAATCGAATAAGCTGTTATGTCTCCTGTTCGCCAGTCTTTTGTTCTACAAAAACTGTCGAAAAAAGGTCTCCCACCGCTGAACAGCGACGACTCACGGACTTTTATTTTACTAGGACTTTTTTGTGTGTTTTATTGGTCTGTTTACCATAACGACAGCCGAGAGATGTGGAAACGCCTACTTTGGCTTCCCCAAACACGCCCCGAAAAGCGAGGACAACACGGCTGCGTTATATAAAGTAATGAATTAAAGTTTCGTAACATGAATTTGATTGGAATTTGACTTTTATCAATTTCAAAAGACTATCGCGCAACGTTCCCCGGAAGATGTTCGTCGTACACTACGTCCACGAGAGCGAAAACAAAGATAACAAAAACCAGTTTTTTAACGAGCACAAATATTCATTTTGTCATGATTACGCAATATAATCCGGCATCATAATTGCCATTATCTTAAGGGGTTAGTCGCCGTCAGAGGAGGAAAAAAAGCGTATTTTTTGGGAATTTTTCTCTTCGCCATATGCATATTGGGGAAGCCAAGTCAACTCAGCCAGCACACAACCTTCTATCCTCCGATCAGGTCGATAATTTTTTTTAGTATCTTTAGGGTTCTACGACTTTACTAATTTTTTTTCAGATTTTTTAGACCCCCCCCCTTTTTTTTTATCAAGAGGGAACGGCGATTTTGCCATTTTTCAATTGAATGACATTTTTTTCCCAGATACCTTATCGAAATTGAGGAACTTTTTTTATAAAATTGGAGTGGAACTATTGTTTCTAATATTTTATTTTAATTTTTTTTCAATTTTGAAAAATTCCACTTTTTCCGAAATTTTAATATATGATCATGGTTTCCTATCTAAAAAAATAAAAATAAAATCTCTCTTGCAAAAGATCGATATTCCGATTGTAATACACGCAAGTACTAATGCGGTTTAGTCACTTGAGAAACAGTACCCGTCGATGGTGCCGCCCGCCTTCGGCCACGCGGCACATCAAAATTATAAATGGGCCAGAGGTACATAGATATCCGTACCTCTGTAACTCGCGTGAATCAGAGCACCGAGATGAGTCGGCCCCTACCACTCATCCCAGTCGCTCACGATTTCTTACCCGGTTACGACGTGCTGAGCTCGACATGTGATACGAGCCTTCGCCGTATTAATTATATTCGCGAATCAGTCAGATCCATGGTGATCGGAAATATTGATTTAGAAAAAAAAGTGTTGTGGAAGAAATCTGTAAGTACTAAATTAAAACGTAGAATTTATTTTCGAAACCGCCGCCCATGACCAAGCCATAAAATTCTTTCCCACGTGGACTCAACAGGGCGGCTGGGCCAAACTGCGATGCCTATCACGATGGTGATAATTCTAAGCACCAAGAACTGAGTTTAACGGAACCCGTTAATTGATAATCGACCAATACCCGAATGTGGACGATCGAGGATCTTTCGAACGCGATCTTCAGCGACCGTGCGGCTTTGCGGAGGCATCACATTCGCCTTATCACTGTCGGAAGTCGCGTGACGCCACTCACCGTTCGTACCACGTCGACACGCGTCAGCTAAGTCCGCTTTATATTGATTTCCTGTATGTGAATTTATTTTGATGATGAACGAATTCAGGTTCAATTTAATTTTTTTGTATGAAGATGTGTGACTGATATTGACACCATTTGTTTAAAATCGATCGCTACCAATTATACTTGGGGTGAGGCATTTCTTCATGTAAATGTACGAGAAATGATGAGGATATTTCGTAAAACGAGTTTTGTTCCTTACGCGAAATTTATTGAAATATGAGAATATGTTGGAGTACGGATTTTGTTATATTGATGAGATTTATTTGCTTTGATTTACACATTTTGCTGATAAAATGTGTTATACCCTGAATATGTATGTATGTATATTCGATATATTTCGAAATTTGTGAAATCGCTCTCCATCGGAGAAAAATATATATATTACCACGAGATCGAACGCTACTCGGGTCGGATTTGTTATAATTACGTACCTACCTACTCGCTAGTAGATAATCCCCTTTCGAAAAAAAAAAAAGAAAGGATTAAAAAACAAACAAAATTTTATTACAATGGCGCCCGAACAGGGACTCGAGTAGATTGAATCCGATTTCGTGGTAAACAGTTCGTGTCTAGGTGAAAAGAAAAGAAAGTAAACAAAGGTACATAGAGATACGGGTACGTACACCCGAATATATAACTACATTTCAATACAGTCGTTGAATTTGTATAGCCGGTGTATTTGTTTTTGGAGCTTAGGTTTCAAGCGTTGAGCTGTCGGTTATATTTAATCGCAATATTGATTTACATGCAAACTCGTTCGAGGACAAGAAAGTTGAATAGCGTTGAGCTCACTGTAGACAGTGACGATACGAATAATTTTGCAAATATGCCTACTAATCCGAATAATGTACGCCCCGCAGATGAGCCGCCAGCGGCCAATGCCAACGAGGAACAATTACGAATCGAGCGTGAACGTATCACTAGACAACGTGCTGAATGGGATGCGCTTAGGTTGCGTATGGTCGGCGAATTGAGTGAATTGCGTGCGACGCAGCAGCGACAAGAGCAGGAGATTCATATGTTGCGAGAAGAAAATCATCAGCTCAGGAATCAATCAAATGTGAGTGATGAAGGCAACCGGAATGCAGGTATGCTGAATGGGCTGGTACGAGGAATAAATTCCATGAATATTAATTTAAAGCCACCGCGTTTCGGGAATGATATTTTGGCAAATCCACATGAGTTCCTGGAACAGGTGGATCGATATTTCGTAATAAAAAAGGTCCAAGATGACAGTAAATTGCTTGTATTAGAAACGTTGCTTGACGGCCGCGCACGCGATTGGTATCGGGCTCAAACGGTCGGATATGTCGATTTTAACGAATTTAAACAAGCATTTTTGGAGGAATTCTATTCGGTGGCAACACAAGTTCGCCTCAAAGCTCAATGGGCTTCGCGTCGCTACAGTTCCGCGGATGGAGTTATGCAATCGTATTTTCTAAAACAGGCTAGCTTGGCTCAATACTTTTTACCCAAACTAGACCAATATGAAATTAATTATACCGTGGTCCAGCAACTGCCAATGCGAGCTCGCGATGCATTGGTAACCGTTGACTATTCCGATACAAATATTGTTGCGAGAGCTCTTGCCCAGCTGGATGCTTCATTCGAGGAAAACAAAAACAGAGATTCGCGTCGTCACTCTCCCATCAATAATTCAAGTCCGAATAGCTCGTTTAATACTAGTGGAAGTAGTGGGGGATCCCGGCATACTAAGAGTTCGCCTAATCACAGTGGTACAAGTGGTGGTTCGCAAAATGCTCCGCAATCGGGTGCTTATCGAACTCGGGGTTTGGATGTTAACGTTGCGCCATGGTATCCATTGCCCAACTTTACAATGCCACCACCCGTTCCCGTTGCTGGGGGATATTCACAGCCTTTAATAAACAGTCCGATTACTTCACCAAACGACAGTGGAGAGTCTTTAAACTGATTTGCGGTGCCATGAATAAGGGGTCCAACATGCACCGCTACCCTTTCGATTTATTCGAAGACCTCGCGTCATCTATTACGAAAAAACCGGACCAAAACAATTCAAGAAAAAATTTTGGAGCGTCCACGTGTCCCCACCTCATTTTGTTTATTTTCAACGTACCCATCTCGACGCTAGTCGATACCGGTAGTCAAGTTACGTGCATTTCAGAAGGGTTTTATACATATCTCGGAAAAATAAGCAAGTTAGTGGAGATGCCGGTGGCCAATATCGTCGTCCTTACCGCAATTGGAGGGAAACCAACCCCCGTAAAAAAGCAAGTCATGCTCGAAGTCGCGGTGGGAAGAAATAAAATTACCTCAGTCTTTCTCGTTATCCCACACCTGTCGAGTAACGTCATTTTAGGAAGCGATTGGCTCTTGCGCACGAAAACAATTGTTGATTTTTCCCGATGTTCTTTGAACGTTAATGGCTATGACGTACCCACCGATTTGCTATCATTTGGCCAATCTCCGGTCGAACGTATTCGCGTAGCAGCTGAAAATGATTTTACTTACATACAAATTTTGCGAGCATCGTATACGGTAATGGAACCGCGAAACGAGGACCCTCGTCGTATTAATATGCCGACAGATAGGTGTAATTCTCAAGTTTTGGAAACGTGTCCGGCTAAAAAAGAACCGATCATAGAATCTGAATTGGTTGACTCGGAAAAACCTCACCATACGGATAAAATATTTGGCAAAGAAATAAGCTCTTTTACGGAGAGCCCGATTTCTCAGGCACCTCCGCAGGCGGGGGATGATCTTTCGTTAATAAACTCACCGTCAGAAATATTAAATCTTTCGACAGTTCGTCCGCTAAGCGCTAGTTGTCCAAGAGTTGCGGTGAATTTCGGTGTCGATCTCGTCACTGGTACGGCTTCGTCGGTAACCGAGGAAGGCGCATCCAGCTCGAATAGTCTCGATTTGGCTAGTAAACAAGTGATTGACGAGAGGAGTCAGCTCTTAGATTGTTCGAACGACAGTGAGCAGAGCGCTCGCGCGGTAGACGCTGCCCGAGTCGTTTCCGTCTCGGTCGAGCCAGATGTTTCCGTCACGCAAATCGGTAGCGATCAGCGGAACGATAACTTTAATCAGGAAACTGAATCGGAAAACGCATGTGAATGCGAACATGACGAAATTCTCGAGGCCCGACACTCGGCAAATTTATATATGGAGGGGGAAGATGAAAATTTTCTCGACGACGTTAACACAATCGTCGAGGGTATGATCGATTATAACGAGAGCCAACGCGAGGCGGTAAAAATGTTATTGTCTAAATACAAAAAATTATTCTCGTACAAGAAGGGTGGTGCCGGTGCGTACGAACATAAAATACGCTTAAAAGATGCGAAGACTGTGGTCAGACGATCTTACCCCGTTCCATTCGGTCTTAGGCAGGCAGTTGGGCAGGAAATTGCTGAAATGTTGGCAGCCGGTATTATCGAAAGGTCGGAGAGCCAATTCTGCAATCCACTTCGGATTGTAGAGAAAAAAGACGGACGAATTCGCATTTGTTTAGATGCTCGCTTTATAAATAATGCGATAGAATCCGACAATGAAGCACCACCGCTTATCGGGGAAATTTTGCAGAAATACCACGGGACGCGATGTATGTCTACCACTGATTTAGCCTACGGCTATTGGCAGATCCCGCTGTCAGTTAGTTCGCGACCGTATACCGCTTTTTTGTACGGTTCGCAGCTATACCAGTTCTGTAGAATTCCCTTTGGCCTAAAAACCGCAGGTAGCGGATTTATACGCGCCTTAAATCTTGCATTGGGTAGTGAGTTTGACGCTTTCCTAACTTGTTACATTGATGATCTACTCATCACGTCGCCGTCATTCGAGGAGCATTTGGCTCACCTCGATTCGTTATTCCATAAGTTGGAAACGCAAAATTTCACGCTTCGTTTGGATAAATCATATTTTTTCCGAAACGAGGTTGAATTTTTAGGATTCGTTTTATCCACTGACGGAGTCAGACCGAAACCCGAAAAACTCGATATTATACGCAATTTCGCGGAGCCTACTTGTCGAAAGGAGCTGCAGCAAATTATTGGCGTATGTACGTACTATCGTCAGTTCAGTGTTCGTCACTCGAATCTAATCGATCCGTTCCGTTCGTTGCTCAAGAGCAAAAGTAAGTGGATATGGACGACCGAACATAGTCGCGCATTCACGGCTTTAAAGAATTCGTTTGCTGATAGCATAACCTTGCATCACTTTATTCGAGACGCACCGTTCAAAATCCAAACCGACGCTTCGGATCGAGGCATCAGTGGGATTTTATACCAAACTGATGACCGGGGCGAGCATCGAATTATTTCACTCGTTAGTCGATGTTTAAATGCCGCGGAAGCAAATTATAATACGACCGAGAAGGAGCTTCTTGCTATTGTTTATACAATCGCTAAATGCCGAGCTTACCTCGCTCGAACGCTTTTCTACGTGATCACTGATCACCACGCCCTCACTTTTTTGAATACAACTCCGTTTCATACCGCTCGTTTGGCTCGATGGAGCATCTATCTTCAGCAGTATACGATGATTATACAACATTGTACCGGTCGGGATAATGTGGTTGCCGATTTTTTCAGCCGCAATCCCATCGGAAAATTTGAATCTGAATCAACGCTCAACGATTACGTATTGCGTCGTTCGTGCAGGACCTCAATCTGGACGTCAGAGATCCATCGACAAACCCAAACACCCTATATAAACTCGTTTATCGCTACGACGAATTGCCTAAAGATATTCGCCAAGATTTACAAAACATTCGTGAAATGCAAATGAAGGATGATCATCTCGGTGAAATCATCGCATCTAGTGAACGGGGACAACCGGTTCCACGTTACCAGATCCATCAAGGGATACTTTTCAAAACCGTACCAGAGGCCAAGCGTTGGCAATTGGCGGTACCTAGTCTTTTGGTCCATCGGTTAACGGAATTTACCCATAGTAAATTAGGCCATCCAGGGGTATCCAAAACACTCAGTTATCTAAAATTGCATTTCGCCTGGGACAAAATGAATTCCACCGTTAAAAAATATGTCCTCGCCTGCGATCTTTGTCAACGCGTAAAAACGCTAAATAAATCGATGCAAGGAGAGTATCAACGCGTTTCCGCAAGTCGACCTTCCGAACTCGTTACCGTTGATTTTTATGGGCCTTTACCGCGATCAATCGCCGGCGTCCAACACATATTTGTGGTTTTAGACGCGCATTCTAAGTTTGTAAAGCTGTACCCTATAAAAAAGGCTAATACTCGCATCGCATTAAACAAAATACTCGAGCATTACGTTCCGGAAATGGGAAAACCCGCCAAAATTCTTTCGGACAATGGTACGCAGTTTACCTCGCCACTATGGCAATCACGTTTACGCGAAGAAGGAATTCAAACCATATTCTCGTCAATCCGCCACCCTCAAAGCAACCCCACCGAGCGGGTAATGAGAGAGCTTGGCCGATTATTTCGTACTCTCTGCTCAGACGTACACACGAAATGGGCCAAATACGTCCCGCGAATCGAAAAGGTTTTAAATATTACCGTGCATACCAGCACCGGCTACGCACCACAAGAACTCCATTTCGGAAAACGCATTTCTGAAAAGCTCGACGAGATGTTGCCATTTCCTCTCGTCAAGGATGTAACTCACGATGAAAAAATTTCCATGGCAGAATCGCGTATGAAATTATATTTCGAATACCGGAGGCGCAACCAAAGGAGCGTTTCTCGCATCAATTTGGATAAAGGAGATTTAGTATTATTGCGGGTACCTATGCCGTCTAAAGCAGCGGATAAGGTAACGACCAAATTTTTTCACCTGTTCCAGGGACCATACCGTATCGAAAAAGTAATCGGGGATAACGCCTTTTTGTTGGTTGATCCCGATAACCCGAAAATAATCAAGAATGTTTATAACCGTACGAGTTTAAGAAAGTACCAAAGCCCTGTTTAGCATCTTCTTTCCACTTGCTTTTTTCATTTTAGCTGCTGTGCAAGCGTGTGGATGAACGATATGTGTGGACGGACGATGGTTATATAATTTAGTCTTCGAATTAGCGCGCCTACGAGCCCGCACCATCTCCGATAAATTAGGGGGATAATTGTAATACACGCAAGTACTAATGCGGTTTAGTCACTTGAGAAACAGTACCCGTCGATGGTGCCGCCCGCCTTCGGCCACGCGGCACATCAAAATTATAAATGGGCCAGAGGTACATAGGTATCCGTACCTCTGTAACTCGCGTGAATCAGAGCACCGAGATGAGTCGGCCCCTACCACTCATCCCAGTCGCTCACGATTTCTTACCCGGTTACGACGTGCTGAGCTCGACATGTGATACGAGCCTTCGCCGTATTAATTATATTCGCGAATCAGTCAGATCCATGGTGATCGGAAATATTGATTTAGAAAAAAAAGTGTTGTGGAAGAAATCTGTAAGTACTAAATTAAAACGTAGAATTTATTTTCGAAACCGCCGCCCATGACCAAGCCATAAAATTCTTTCCCACGTGGACTCAACAGGGCGGCTGGGCCAAACTGCGATGCCTATCACGATGGTGATAATTCTAAGCACCAAGAACTGAGTTTAACGGAACCCGTTAATTGATAATCGACCAATACCCGAATGTGGACGATCGAGGATCTTTCGAACGCGATCTTCAGCGACCGTGCGGCTTTGCGGAGGCATCACATTCGCCTTATCACTGTCGGAAGTCGCGTGACGCCACTCACCGTTCGTACCACGTCGACACGCGTCAGCTAAGTCCGCTTTATATTGATTTCCTGTATGTGAATTTATTTTGATGATGAACGAATTCAGGTTCAATTTAATTTTTTTGTATGAAGATGTGTGACTGATATTGACACCATTTGTTTAAAATCGATCGCTACCAATTATACTTGGGGTGAGGCATTTCTTCATGTAAATGTACGAGAAATGATGAGGATATTTCGTAAACGAGTTTTGTTCCTTACGCGAAATTTATTGAAATATGAGAATATGTTGGAGTACGGATTTTGTTATATTGATGAGATTTATTTGCTTTGATTTACACATTTTGCTGATAAAATGTGTTATACCCTGAATATGTATGTATGTATATTCGATATATTTCGAAATTTGTGAAATCGCTCTCCATCGGAGAAAAATATATATATTACCACGAGATCGAA
>CAXAQZ010000840.1:7500-19191 GCA_963971145.1 Sussaba pulchella
AACGAGTAATGATTACAACACAGGAGAGTCACAGCAGAGTAAAAGAATCGATACAAGTTTCGGGCGTCCAGTGCGCAGGTGTATGCGCGACAAAGAGGCGAACGAGTAACGATTGAGATAGAGTGAGATGAGAGAATCGTTGCGAGTTTCAGCATCTACTGCATGTGGCAGAGAGGCGAACGAGCAATGATTGAGATGAAACGAGTTTGAAAGTAGAATAGGTTGTAACAAGGTTAATAAGCGTTTTCTTTGGGATTTTCGATGATGGAGATAATATCGAAGCGGGTGAAGTCAAGGAGACACTGATGTTACACCGTAAATGGTTAAAATATGTATATTGATATTTAAGTTGCACGATACACGAGAGTAAACTTTTATTACGCGACTTACAGGATCACCGCGGAGTCAGTCTGTTCGTTTCGCGTAAAAAGAATTATGTCGTACGGAACACTTGTACAGTTTCAGATTTATAACCGCTCGGAAACTTCGCAAACATTTACTTCGTACCCGAGATGCTACGCGTATATAATTTCTTAGTCGCGCTGACGCTAAGTACAGAAGATACAGACGGAATGACCGAAGAGCCTGGCACGCAGGCCAGTAATATAACTGTTCAGATGTTGGTGGGGATAGCCTCCTCTCGAGCTGCGTCGCTGAGGCGATGCGCGCGCATTATTCTAAGTCTAAGGCCCGTGGGAAGAGACGTTTGGTGCTCGAGTCTCGGGCCAACGGATGTTATGTCTACACTCGCCGACAGTGGAGTGAGGCGTTCGGTGCTTGAGTCTCGAGCCAACGGATGTTATGTCTACACTCGCCGACAATGGAGTGGAGTGAGACGCTTGGCGTTCGAACCTCGGGCTGGCGGATGTTATGTCTACACTCGCCGACAGAGGAGTGGAGTGAGACGCTTGGCGTTCGAACCTCGGGCCAGCGGATGTTATGTCTACACTCGCCGACAGAGGAGTGGAGTGAGACGTTTGGCGTTCGAACCTTGGGCCGGCGGATGTTATGTCTACACTCGCCGACAGAGGAGTGGAGTGAGACGTTTGGCGTTCGAATCTTGGGCCGGCGGATGTTATGTCTACGCTCGCCGACTGTCGCATCGACCGCTGACGGCTCGATGAAGCGTGGGAGCCTAAGCGTGAATACAATGTTAAAAGGTCGTATGTAGAGTACAGTCGATATTGTCATACCTGAAGTACAGTAGATGCTTCTTAACGCAAGGTATAATAGTGAATGTCGTATAGAATGTATAAAAAAAATATGTCGAGTCTCGTACGTTGAGTATTAGTGGAAGTACAGTATGGGCTGCTACGTAATTAATATAGAAACTGTCATATGTGTGTGTGTGCAGTACATGAGTAGAATATACGACCTCTTTAAGCTTATAGAATATAATAATCGTAAAAGTAGGAGTACAGGGTTACATATGTATGGTTATTTATTCTGCACCCGATAATAACGTATATTGCTGATTACATATAAGAGTAAAGATATTTTATATAAGTCGGAGTCGATCTCGGGACGTAACACGCCCCTCCTTACGTTCGAACATAGTGCCTATGCTCTAAGTTCGAATATTGGCAAGACGATCGCTAAGGTCCGGTTCGACTCCGGAAAGTCTAATAGGTTCTTGGGGTCGTAAATCGGGGTAAATCGAAGATCGTTCAGGTGCGCTCGGTGTCTCAGGTGTTGTTGATCTTTCGGGACTCACGATGACTTCGCGCAGCTGTTCGTTGTTGCTGACCTCGGTTTGCCTTTGCAATTCCTTTTTGTGGGCTAGCATTAGCAGAAGGCCTGTGATGGAGTTCCAAACGGCACCGAGCAGATACAAGCTCCAGCCGTAAAGCGAATGAAGCGCATATCCGTGCACACATGTGTCGATTGAAAATTTGATGATGCGAATTATTAGGAAGATCCCGATGAGGCCTGCACTGGCAGTGCCAAACTCGAGAAAGATTGACCACATCTTGTCTGCGGCGTTTTCGGCGATGCGATTGAGAGTATTTTCGTCCAGCAGTCCTTGCAGAGAGATTGTCCCTGGGGCGATGCCGTATCCTGCTGAACCTCTTGCCAGATGATTAAGCAAGCCGGGTTTTTCTGCGGGGAACATGATTCTGTCCCGCAGCTGTTGTATGTCAGTTTCGGAATATATGCCACTGATCGCAAGGTCGCTGGGTGACACATATCTCCAAGTAGGTCTTTTGAGAGGTTGTAACTGTTGTGGTTGGATTACCTCGATTGGTTGTGGTGTGAATCGATACCAAGTTCCCTCGATTTGATATTGCGTGGGAAGCAAAGGATCACATTCGACTTGGGTTGCTGATTTTAATAGCATTCTTGAGGTTGTAGACAGAAAGTAGGTCTCGTTGTTGTATGTCACGGGTAGCTCGTTGTAACAAACAGATGTTTTCCTTAGCTTGCAGTCGACGGCCACGCACTTGACGATGTGTGCTACCTCCCCTGCGATGACTGCCATGTAGCCTGGGCCTTTCATGACGGTGTACGCGAATTTCTCGGGTAGGATAGCTGCAGTCGATAACGCGTTCTGCAACACTTGTCGTTCCAGTTTGCACCGTTGCGTCACCACGTCCTTGTACAAGCCTTTGATTTGTGTACGCACGTGCTTCTCAACATAAACAAATTTTGAATTAATGTATGAGAAGATGTCAAGGTTGTTGACTGAGACCTTTCGCATGGTGGCAGGCGATTGTCCCCTTGATGTTTCCAGGATGAATAATTTCGGATGTTCTGTGCGAATTAGGGTGTAGCCACAGATCGGATACTCTGCATGTTTCGCCAGAGCAAACGTTGTCGACTGGGTGTTAAGCGTGTAAACATCTGGTGCACGCTTTCCGTCTTCCGTTGATTCCAATTTCGTAGCTAAGCCTTCGTACAGTACGTCGTAACGTGAGAATCCGCAAGTGTCGATGGGTGCCGTGCTCCAGAAGGCACTGTTGCCTTGGTTGTCCATGCACTGCTCGTCGCTGAGGGTACATTGTGTTCCTGATGGTAGCAGAATTTTTCCCTGAGCGAAGTTGACCGTGGCGTGATAGTTGTAGATCCCAATTTTAACGGTAGCAGTGACGAACACGTCGCTCCAGCTACCATATGGGTCACTGTAGTGTGTTTCCTCGCAGTTCCCATCTGTGTCGAGGCCACCTCCCATGGTGATCGATCGGTAGGCTGTTGCGTTTTTCTGGAGTCCAATGATTTCGGCAGTAAATCCGAGACGAATTATGCCGGTTTCTTGGAGACGCCGACATGCTTTTTCGTCCAGGTCGTGAAGATAAGTTTGTCGACCGCCCTGCACTGCAGAGTTATGAGAATGCATTCCGCAGTGGGTGATGGTTCGGTCGATCTCAACCTTGCACTGAATGACCTCGGTGCTGTCGAATTCCGAGAGCTGCAAGAGTTGAATGTAGGTCGATGTTGGCTTAGGTTCGGGGATCGGGTCATCACATTCCCCGACGTCGTTGAGCGATATAGTGGTGGCGTTCAAAACAGAACCTCCACAGTCGTACCCGATGATGGCACGGGCTTCGGTGAAATAGAGGCACAGGGCCAAGATGACCTTGGTAACACGCATCCTGCAACAGAGTTACGGTTTCAATTGCGTGAGGCGTAGTTTGTTCGTGTGGACGATCCTGTGTCTCCCTTTATGGTCAATTTTAACGTTTCCCCCCGAAAGCAATTCTACGACTTTACAGGGTTCCGAGTATTGATCTCCAAATTTCCCACCCGTAGGTTCTTTTAGCATAAGTACTGTATCACCTATGCCAAAATCTTGTGGGTTTATTTTTCGATCGTAATAATTTTTTGATTTTTCTTTCGCATGTTTCAGATTTTCGGCAGCTAGCTCCTGGACCCCGTGGATTTTAGTGAACAGGTCCTTGAGGTAGTCCGTGTACGATTGATCCTGATGTTCTTCGATTCCTTGGTGATTCGAGGGTTGTCTGGCCAGCTTACCGAAGACGAGTTCGTGTGGACTAAAGCCGGTACCCTCGTGTTGACTTGTGTTGTACGAGAACATAGCCATTTCGAGTAGCTCGTCCCATTCGTGGTGGCGGTCGACGTACTGCTTTAAATATTCCGTCAGCACGTGATGCGAGCGCTCGATAGAGCCGTTCGTTTGCGGATGGAAGGCCGTAGTTCTGCATTGTTTGATACGAAATTTCTTAGCAATGTTGCGCATCAAGCTACTACAGAAGTTTGCGCCCTGGTCGGTGAGAAGAGCCTTGGGTGCCCCAAACCTCGCGATGAAATTCTTCGTGAAGGCGTTCGAAATGTCAATGGATGTGGTGCCGTTGAGGGGAATGGCTAGCGAATATTTAGTGAGAAGGTCCTGAATCGTAAGTATATGGGTGTTACCTTTATTGGTCGCCCGCAAGGGCCCTACAATATCCATAGATATTTTGTCGAATGCCGCACCTGGCGTGTCGGTTAGTACCATTGGTTGTTTTGTTTTTACTCTAACTAACTTCTTGAGTTGACACCCTCGGCAGTGTTGTATATACTCCTGAATTTCTTTTTTCATATTTTTCCAAAAATATTTATCGCGAATACGTTTGTACGTTTTGTTAACGCCCTTGTGACCACCCAGGAGTGAGTCGTGATTCTCGATAATAATAGCGCTTCTGTCCCTTTCTGAAGGCGTGATTATTAATTGTTGACAAATTGTTACTAACATTGGTACGTCGTGTAAATGATCTTTTATGCTACATTCGATGTCGACCCATGGTATGTGGTCGATCGCATCGGTTTTTGCAAAGCTTAAGGAAATTAATTGCAATTCCTGGATCGCGTCTCTGAGTGATGTTAAAGTTTCGTTAAGATCGTCGATCGAGGCGTTCGCTCGTAGATCTGATTTTATTGGTAGTAAGAAAATCCGTTTATTTTTAATGAGCAACGGTCGTACTCTACAGAAAGTAAGGTCTGTGACCTTAGGCAATTGTCCAATAGAATCAAGATCTTTCGCTCCAGCGTCGACCGGCTGGCCTTTAGTAGTGACGAAGCAGACAAGGCTATCGTTTTGCATTGTCAGCCTGTCTCTCGTGGTTCTCATTCGGAATGTCTCGCTCACCCCGCTTGGTGTCTGAGTCAAATTATACGGTACAGTGGCAGGATCGAATATTTCAGAGTCGTCGTCTGATGAATCGTCGCTTTCGCCAGGCGCGCCCGCAACGTCCGAATCCCTGTTATCGCCGTCGGTTTCGGCTGGCTGCTCTACCGTTTCGTTATCGATATCTCGCGGCGTTGCCAAGCCTAAGTCGGGGCGCGCTTCGTTTTCGTTCTGAGTGGATTCGGGTGTTACGGATGACCTCGGATCGAATATAGACGATTCGTCGTCGATGTCTAAGTCGTTGCTCGCGTTGGTATGAGGCGTGACTACTAAGACAGACGTCTCTGGCGGGTTACGCGAGAGCGCATCGGCGTTGCCGTTAATTCTACCGGGCTTGTATATTATTTTGTATTGATAATTTGCTAGCTTGAGTCTCCAATGGACCAAACGGTTAGCGGGATCTTTTATCGAGTGAAGCCAGACGAGCGGCTTATGGTCGGTGACGAGTGTGAATTCTCGACCGTATACATATGGTCTGAACTGTGTTACCGCATATACTATAGCCAAGAGTTCTTTCTCTATAGTCGAATAATTCTCCTCTGCCTTTGTGAGAGTTCTCGAAGTATACGATACCGGCCTATCTTTACCGACAACGCCCTGGCTTATTATTGCGCCTATAGCACTGTTCGATGCGTCCGTTGTTATAATGAATGGTTTTGTAAAATCCGGGTGCTGAAGGACAGGGGCATTACACAGTGCCTCTTTGAGCGTTGAGAAGGCTTGCTCCTGTGCGTCAGTCCACACGAATGTACTTTGCTTTTTTAATAATTGCGTCATTGGTCGCGCAATAGCTGAGAAATTTTCGATAAATCTGCGGTAATATCCCGCTAATCCAAGAAATTGTTTGATTTTCGTAGGAGTATCGGGACGAGGATAATTTTTAATGGAATCGAGTTTACGGGGGTCAGGTTTTACCCCTTCTTCACTAAGTACGTGGCCCAGATAGGCCACCTCCTTGCGAAGAAACTCGCACTTGTCTGGTTGTAGGCTGAGATTGGCTTTACGAAGGCGTTCGACAAGCCTTCGGTATTTAATAGCGTGCTCTTGAAGAGAGCTCGCGTAGATAACGATATCATCTAGATAAACAAAAAGTTCCGTTCCTTGTAGTCCGCACAACACCCTGTCCATAAGACGTTGGAACGTTGCGGGAGCATTTTTAAGCCCAAATGGCATGCGGCTAAATTGATAATGGCCAAATGGCGTAGAAAATGCCGTTTTCGGCGCGTCGACTGAATTTATTTTGATTTGATGGAACCCGCTGGCCAAATCGAAAACGGAAAAATATTTGGCGCTACCAAGTTGATCAAGAATCTCAGTAATATTGGGTAGCGGGTAAGCATCACCAATAGTTTTTTCATTAAGACCTCTGTAATCGATTACCATCCGCCATCGTGGTTTACCGGAAGAATCTGCTTTTTTAGGAACGATCCATACGGGTGAACTATAGGGTGATTCGGATGGCTCGATAATTTTTCCCGTAATGAGGTCTGTCACCTGTTTAGTTATTTCATCCTTATGCGCGGGTGGAAATCTATATTGTCGCGTAAAAACAGGTTGGTCATCAGTTGTCGTGATTTTATGTTCTATCGCGTTAGTCGGTTCTAAATGAGCACCGGGTATATGAAATAAGTCGGCACTCTCGTCGATTAATGAATATATGCTGTCTCGCTCCTCCTCATTCAAATGCTCGAGGCGGAGGAGAGTCTTCACTTTATCGGCTTTTGATTTGATTTCATCATTCGTAACGCATGCAGTTAACACGTGTGTGTCCTTGAGCTGGAAGAGCTCGTATGGTTCGAGAGTCTGTGGGGGTAATAGAATATCTACGTCGTGCTCGGTTGTGTTGGAGACTTTAATATATATTAACCCGTTGTGATTCGTAACGAGGGCTTCGCCTGCGTAGATACCGTCGCCCAGATCTAAACGAGGAATATAACCGTCCGTCGTGTCTGTGTTTATAACCTTGGCCGAGACGACGCGGCTTGACCGCTGGGGAATGAGAGTCTTAAAAGATGTCTTGAATGGGAGCACGTGATTGCTCCATGTGACTGCTTCACGATCCCAATCTATAGTAGCCCTATTCAGTCCGTGAAATTCGGATCCTAATATAGCCGCTTGCTGGATTGGAAATTCGTCATCGACAATATGAAATGTACTTTTAGTTTCTACTATATCGATTTCGGTTTCCCCTCTGGTGTAGACCGGTGTCTCTGAAATGCCTTGCAATTTTAAAATGGAATACGGATTGACTTCGACGTCTTCGCATAATGCGCTCTTTTTTATTAAATTTGGATCGCATCCGGAATCTACTAGGAAGTCGTTTTTGTCCTTAAGCTGAGGTGACGCAATTTCTACTACCGGTATATACGAAGAATGACTTAATCGGACGTTTGCTGTTCGGACGACTCGCTCGACGGGCCGTCCTCCGCTTGTATATATTTCACGGGGCGCTGTTGAGCGATCTCCGTCCGACTGGTCCCCTGTTCCATCGGACGGGGCTTCGCGTTTCCCGAATATTTTTCGTTCCGTTGTTTCGCGAAACATTGCTCAATCGTATGGCCTTGCTTGTTACAATACGAGCAAACTGCGCCTTCCGTGCGCGGAAGCGGTTTGCGTTTTGGTCTGAGTTCTGGGTGAATAGCCCAGCATTTTTCTGCGAGATGCCCCTTTTTGTTACATTGCGGACAAACTACAGATTGCGAGGAGGACGAAGACGCGATTTTAACCGATGCTGTTGGAGATGTTTCTTTAATTTCCGGCTTGAAACGAGTATTATCGCGATCTATTTCTTTCTCGACGCGAATGGCAGTTGCGTAGGCATCGGTGAGACTCTCGTATCCCTCTAATTTTAATCGGAATCTGTAATCTGGTGGCAACCCGGCAATGAAACAGTCGAGGGTTTCTTTTTCGAGATATTGTTTGTTTAGCGCCGAGAGCTCTCCGAGGCCCGCGGTTTCTCCATCAATTATGGCGCAATGGAGGTCTTTGACTCGACTGATGTAATCAATGATATGTTCATTTTTTGTTTTCGCAATGCTCCCAAGGTCACCGCGGTACTGATTGACTGTCTTTGCACTACCAAAAATTGTCTTTAACTTGTTACAAAAATCGCCAATTGTCAAAAAGGTGTCGTCTTCGACAGCAGTGTAGGCTCTACCCTTGAGTTTGTTTCTAAGAAGTCGAGCCACGATGGCTTCGTTTACCGGCGGGAATAGCTCGCGTATCCGCTGGCATGCGCGTGAGAATTTTAATACGGGCATATTCACGCCGTCGAACGTCGGTACTGCTTCTAAGGCGTCCTTGTATGAGAGAGACGGGTTGTTGGTTCGCGGACCAAGAAATGCATCCGGGGATACGTTAACGTTATTTCGATTATTTGCCGAATTTCTCAATTCCGCCATCTCTCTTTTAAGTTGCGTTAATTCATCGAATACTGCGGACATCGGGTGTTCTGGGGTGCTACCGGGTGGTCCGTACGCACCGTCTTCGGGAGTTTTAAATTCAGCGAAGCGCTTTGCTTGTAGCTGTTCTTGTTCTATGAGTTTATTTTCGCGTTCCAATATAGTATTAAAATCTTTCTTTAAACCTTTTTCACGGTCTTGAATTGCTTTTTGTTGGTTTTTTAATTCTTTCTCAATCTCGAGCAGCCTTTGTTCGTCAGCACGGAGTTCTTCCTCCGTCTTTTCGCCTAATTTCTTTGAGCGTGTCGAAGCCATTTTGACCGATATGAATAATGGAGTGAGTTCGGAAATAAACCAGTGACTTAAAGTATCCCACCGCTGTCACCAGAAATTTACTGTTACGTCGCGGATGCAAATGTTATATTTTTAAAAAGCAAAATTTGGAAACGCGCGAAATAACAGGTATTGATCCTCAATTTGCACGAGAATGTGCTCGTCCGGGATGAGGACTAAAAGGACTAATTTATTTCCGAATATTGAATAGAGTGTGTGTATTATTTATTAATTATGTGTTGTACCTTTCGATGATTATTCGAGCGGAAGAGCGTAGAGGGTGATGATGGCTTGGTTGTACGTGATGGCCTCGACGTCGGAATTGGGTCGATCAGCTGTGCTGGTAACTGCCTCGAGGTCAGCCGTTCTTTGCCGTACGAGCTCTATCGGTGTTGGAAGAATGACGTCGGAAATAATCCGAGGTAGTATAGGTGTCGCGTTCACGAACTCGACGATTTCTTTTAAAGCGAGATATAGTCTTTTCTCCGGCACACTATGTCCCGGCGGACTTTTACTTTTACCGAGCTTAATAGCGTCCCGTCTTCGAGAGTTGAATTTACAACCGCCTCGCCTTCTACCCATAGGATGTATACGCGACGGTTAGCAGCGGACGTGGCTGTTCGGGTTATCGTGACGGATGTTGTTATTCAGATAAAATAGGCTGGGAAGTGCCGGCTAGCTACAGCCTCCAGTGCTCGAGACAATGAGCACTGCGACGTGGCTGTTGCGTAGAGGCACGAACGAGGTAGAGGATAAAGCGAGGAATGTGCTACGCGTGTATGACAGAGGAGGCACAAAGAGTATGACGAGTTTAGCTTGGGAATGAATAAAAGAACCACTACAAGTTTCTGCGTCGAGTGCGCAAGCGACTGCGCGACAAGGAGGCGAACGAGTAATGATTACAACACAGGAGAGTCACAGCAGAGTAAAAGAATCGATACAAGTTTCGGGCGTCCAGTGCGCAGGTGTATGCGCGACAAAGAGGCGAACGAGTAACGATTGAGATAGAGTGAGATGAGAGAATCGTTGCGAGTTTCAGCATCTACTGCATGTGGCAGAGAGGCGAACGAGCAATGATTGAGATGAAACGAGTTTGAAAGTAGAATAGGTTGTAACAAGGTTAATAAGCGTTTTCTTTGGGATTTTCGATGATGGAGATAATATCGAAGCGGGTGAAGTCAAGGAGACACTGATGTTACACCGTAAATGGTTAAAATATGTATATTGATATTTAAGTTGCACGATACACGAGAGTAAACTTTTATTACGCGACTTACAGGATCACCGCGGAGTCAGTCTGTTCGTTTCGCGTAAAAAGAATTATGTCGTACGGAACACTTGTACAGTTTCAGATTTATAACCGCTCGGAAACTTCGCAAACATTTACTTCGTACCCGAGATGCTACGCGTATATAATTTCTTAGTCGCGCTGACGCTAAGTACAGAAGATACAGACGGAATGACCGAAGAGCCTGGCACGCAGGCCAGTAATATAACTGTTCAGATGTTGGTGGGGATAGCCTCCTCTCGAGCTGCGTCGCTGAGGCGATGCGCGCGCATTATTCTAAGTCTAAGGCCCGTGGGAAGAGACGTTTGGTGCTCGAGTCTCGGGCCAACGGATGTTATGTCTACACTCGCCGACAGTGGAGTGAGGCGTTCGGTGCTTGAGTCTCGAGCCAACGGATGTTATGTCTACACTCGCCGACAATGGAGTGGAGTGAGACGCTTGGCGTTCGAACCTCGGGCTGGCGGATGTTATGTCTACACTCGCCGACAGAGGAGTGGAGTGAGACGCTTGGCGTTCGAACCTCGGGCCAGCGGATGTTATGTCTACACTCGCCGACAGAGGAGTGGAGTGAGACGTTTGGCGTTCGAACCTTGGGCCGGCGGATGTTATGTCTACACTCGCCGACAGAGGAGTGGAGTGAGACGTTTGGCGTTCGAATCTTGGGCCGGCGGATGTTATGTCTACGCTCGCCGACTGTCGCATCGACCGCTGACGGCTCGATGAAGCGTGGGAGCCTAAGCGTGAATACAATGTTAAAAGGTCGTATGTAGAGTACAGTCGATATTGTCATACCTGAAGTACAGTAGATGCTTCTTAACGCAAGGTATAATAGTGAATGTCGTATAGAATGTATAAAAAAAATATGTCGAGTCTCGTACGTTGAGTATTAGTGGAAGTACAGTATGGGCTGCTACGTAATTAATATAGAAACTGTCATATGTGTGTGTGTGCAGTACATGAGTAGAATATACGACCTCTTTAAGCTTATAGAATATAATAATCGTAAAAGTAGGAGTACAGGGTTACATATGTATGGTTATTTATTCTGCACCCGATAATAACGTATATTGCTGATTACATATAAGAGTAAAGATATTTTATATAAGTCGGAGTCGATCTCGGGACGTAACAATAGAGAGATAGAGAGATAGAGAGATAGAAAGATAGAGAGATAGAGAGATAGAGAGATAGAGAGATAGAGAGATAGAGAGATAGAGGAGATAGAGAGATAGAGAGATAGAGAGATAGAGAGATAGAGAGATAGAGAGATAGAGAGATAGAGAGATAGAGAGATAGAGAGATAGAGAGATAGAGAGATAGAGAGATAGAGAGATAGAGAGATAGAGAGATAGAGAGATAGAGAGATAGAGAGATAGAGAGATAGAGAGATAGAGAGATAGAGAGATAGAGAGATAGAGAGATAGAGAGATAGAGAGATAGAGAGATAGAGAGATAGAGAGATAGAGAGATAGAGAGATAGAGAGATAGAGAGATAGAGAGATAGAGAGATAGAGAGATAGAGAGATGGAAAGATAGAAAGATAGAGA
>CAXAQZ010000841.1:0-62500 GCA_963971145.1 Sussaba pulchella
AGATAGAGAGATAGAGAGATAGAGAGATAGAGAGATAGAGAGATAGAGAGATAGAGAGATAGAGAGATAGAGAGATAGAGAGATAGAGAGATAGAGAGATAGAGAGATAGAGAGATAGAGAGATAGAGAGATAGAGAGATAGAGAGATAGAGAGATAGAGAGATAGAGAGATAGAGAGATAGAGAGATAGAGAGATAGAGAGATAGAGAGATAGAGAGATAGAGAGATAGAGAAATAGGGAGATAGAGAGATAGAGAGATAAGGAGATAGAGAGATAGAGAGATAAAGAGATAGAGAGATAGAGAGATAAAGAGATAGAGAGATAGAAAGATAGAGAGATAGAGAGATAGAGAGATAGAGAGATAGAGAGATAGAGAGATAGGAAGATAGACATAGAGAGATAGAGAGACAGAAAGATAGAGAGATAGAGAGATAGAGAGATAGAGAGATAGAGAGATAGAGAGATAGAGAGATAGAGAGATAGAGATATAGAGAGATAGAGAGATAGAGAGATAGAGAGATAGAGAGATAGAGAGATAGAGAGATAGAGAGATAGAGAGATAGAGAGATAGAGAGATAGAGAGATAGAGAGATAGAGAGACAGAGAGATAGAGAGATAGAGAGATAGAGAGATACAGAGATACAGAGATAGAGAGATAGAGAGAAAGAGAGATAGAGAGATAGAGAGATAGAGAGATAGAGAGATAGAGAGATAAAGAGATCGAGAGATCGAGAGATCAAGAGATAGAGAGATAGAAAGATAGAGAAATAGAGAGATAGAGAGATAGAAAGATAGACAGATTAAGGGATAGAGGGATTGAGAGATAGAGAGATAGACAGATAGAGAGATAAAGAAATAGAGAGATAGAGAGATAAAGAAATAGAGAGATAAAGAGATAGAGAGATAGAGAGATAGAGAGATAGAGAGATAGAGAGATAGAGAGATAGAGAGATAGAGAGATAGAGAGACAGAGAGATAGAGAGATAGAGAGATAGAGAGATAGAGAGATAGAGAGATAGAGAGATAGAAAGATAGAAAGATAGAAAGATACAGAGATAGAGAGATAGAGAGATAGAGAGATAGAAAGATAGAGAGATATGCAGATGGAGAGTTAGAGAGATAGAAAGATAGAGAGATAGAGAGATTGAAAGGTAGAGAGATAAAGAGAACGAGAGATAGAGAAATAGAGAGATAGAGAGATAGAGAGATAGAGATATAGAGAGATAGATAGATAGAAAGATAAAGCGATAGAGAGATAGAGAGATAGAGAGATAGAGAGATAGAAAGATAGAGAGATAGAGAGATAGAGAGATCGAGAGATAGAGAGATAGAGAGATAGAGAGATAGAGAGATAGAGAGATAGAGAGATAGAGAGATAGAGAGATAGAGAGATAGAGAGATAGAGAGATAGAGAGATAGAGAGATAGAGAGATAGGGAGATAGAGAGATAGAGAGATAAGGAGATAGAGAGATAGAGAGATAGAGAGATAAAGAGATAGAGAGATAGAGAGATAGAGAGATAAAGAGATAGAGAGATAGAAAGATAGAGAGATAGAGAGATAAAGAGATAGAGAGATAGAAAGATAGAGATATAGAGAGAAAGAGAAATAGCAAAGTGAGAGATAGAGAGATGGGGAGATAGAAAAATAGAGTGATACAGAGATAGATAGATATAGAGATAGAAAGATAGAGAGATGAAGAGATAGAGAAATAGAGAGGTAGAGAGATAGAGAGATAGAGAGATAGAGAGAAAGAGAGATAGAGAGATAGCAAGATAGAGAGATAGAAAGATAGAGAGATAGAGAGATAGAGAGATAGAGAGATAGAGAGATAGAGAGATAGAGAGATAGAGAGATAGAGAGATAGAGAGATAGAGAGATAGAGAGATAGAGAGATAGAGAGATAGAGAGATAGAGAGATAGAGAGATAGAGAGATAGAGAGATAGAGAGATAGAGAGATAGAGAGATAGAGAGATAGAGAGATAGAGAGATAGAGAGATAGAGAGATAGAGAGATAGAGAGATAGAGAGATAGAGAGATAGAGAAATAGGGAGATAGAGAGATAGAGAGATAAGGAGATAGAGAGATAGAGAGATAAAGAGATAGAGAGATAGAGAGATAAAGAGATAGAGAGATAGAAAGATAGAGAGATAGAGAGATAGAGAGATAGAGAGATAGAGAGATAGAGAGATAGGAAGATAGACATAGAGAGATAGAGAGACAGAAAGATAGAGAGATAGAGAGATAGAGAGATAGAGAGATAGAGAGATAGAGAGATAGAGAGATAGAGAGATAAAGAGATAGAGAGATAGAGATATAGAGAGATAGAGAGATAGAGAGATAGAGAGATAGAGAGATAGAGAGATAGAGAGATAGAGAGATAGAGAGATAGAGAGATAGAGAGATAGAGAGATAGAGAGATAGAGAGACAGAGAGATAGAGAGATAGAGAGATAGAGAGATACAGAGATACAGAGATAGAGAGATAAAGAGAAAGAGAGATAGAGAGATAGAGAGATAGAGAGATAGAGAGATAGAGAGATAAAGAGATCGAGAGATCGAGAGATCAAGAGATAGAGAGATAGAAAGATAGAGAAATAGAGAGATAGAGAGATAGAAAGATAGACAGATTAAGGGATAGAGGGATTGAGAGATAGAGAGATAGACAGATAGAGAGATAAAGAAATAGAGAGATAGAGAGATAAAGAAATAGAGAGATAAAGAGATAGAGAGATAGAGAGATAGAGAGATAGAGAGATAGAGAGATAGAGAGATAGAGAGATAGAGAGATAGAGAGATAGAGAGATAGAGAGACAGAGAGATAGAGAGATAGAGAGATAGAGAGATAGAGAGATAGAGAGATAGAGAGATAGAAAGATAGAAAGATAGATAGATACAGAGATAGAGAGATAGAGAGATAGAGAGATAGAAAGATAGAGAGATATGCAGATGGAGAGTTAGAGAGATAGAAAGATAGAGAGATAGAGAGATTGAAAGGTAGAGAGATAAAGAGAACGAGAGATAGAGAAATAGAGAGATAGAGAGATAGAGAGATAGAGATATAGAGAGATAGAAAGATAGAAAGATAAAGCGATAGAGAGATAGAGAGATGGAGAGATAGAGAGATAGAAAGATAGAGAGATAGAGAGATAGAGAGATAGAGAGATCGAGAGATAGAGAGATAGAGAGATAGAGAGATAGAGAGATAGAGAGATAGAGAGATAGAGAGATAGAGAGATAGAGAGATAGAGAGATAGAGAGATAGAGAGATAGAGAGATAGAGAGATAGGGAGATAGAGAGATAGAGAGATAAGGAGATAGAGAGATAGAGAGATAGAGAGATAAAGAGATAGAGAGATAGAGAGATAGAGAGATAAAGAGATAGAGAGATAGAAAGATAGAGAGATAGAGAGATAAAGAGATAGAGAGATAGAAAGATAGAGATATAGAGAGAAAGAGAAATAGCAAAGTAGAGAGATAGAGAGATGGGGAGATAGAAAAATAGAGTGATACAGAGATAGATAGATATAGAGATAGAAAGATAGAGAGATGAAGAGATAGAGAAATAGAGAGGTAGAGAGATAGAGAGATAGAGAGATAGAGAGAAAGAGAGATAGAGAGATAGCAAGATAGAGAGATAGAAAGATAGAGAGATAGAGAGATAGAGAGATAGAGAGATAGAGAGATAGAGAGATAGAGAGATAGAGAGATAGAGAGATAGAGAGATAGAGAGATAGAGAGATAGAGAGATAGAGAGATAGAGAGATAGAGAGATAGAGAGATAGAGAGATAGAAAGATAGAGAGATAGAGAGATAGAGAGATAGAGAGATAGCAAGATAGAAAGATAGAAAGATAGAGAGATAGAGAGATAGAGAGATAGAGAGATAGAGAGATAGAGAGATAGAGAGATAGAGAGATAGAGAGATAGAGAGATAGAGAGATAGAGAGATAGAGAGATAGAGAGATTGAAAGGTAGAGAGATAAAGAGAACGAGAGATAGAGAAATAGAGAGATAGAGAGATAGAGAGATAAAGAGATAGAGAGATAGAGATATAGAGAGATAGAGAGATAGAAAAATAGAGCGATAGAGAGATAGAGAGATAGAGAGATAGAGAGATAGAGAGATAGAGAGATAGAGAGATAGAGAGATAGAGAGATAGAGAGATAGAGAGATAGAGAGATAGAGAGATAGAGAGATAGAGAGATAGAGAGATAGAGAGATTGAAAGGTAGAGAGATAAAGAGAACGAGAGATAGAGAAATAGAGAGATAGAGAGATAGAGAGATAAAGAGATAGAGAGATAGAGATATAGAGAGATAGAGAGATAGAAAAATAGAGCGATAGAGAGATAGAGAGATAGAGAGATAGAGAGATAGAGAGATAGAGAGATAGAAAGATAGAAAGATAGAGAGATATAGAGATGGAGAGTTAGAGAGATAGAGAGATAGAGAGATAGAGAGATAGAGAGATAGAGAGATAGACAGATAGAGAGATAGAGAGATAGAAAGATAGAGGGATAGACGAATAGAGAGATAGAGAGATAGAGAGATAGAGAGATAGAGAGATAGAGAGATAGAGAGATAGAGAGATAGAGAGATAGAGAAATAGAGAGATAGAGAGATAGAGAGATAGAGAGATAGAGATATAGAGAGATAGGAACATAGAGAGATAGAGAGATAGAGAGACAGAAAGATAAAGAGATAGAGAGATAGAGAGATAGAGAGATAGAGAGATAGAGAGATAGAGAGATAGAGAGATAGAGAGATAGAGATATAGAGAGATAGAGAGATAGAGAGATCAAGAGATAGAGAGATAGAGAGATAGAGAGATAGAAAGATAGAGAGATAGAGAGACAGAGAGATAGAGAGATAGAGAGATAGAGAGATAAAAAGATAGAGAGATAGAGAGATAGAGGGATAGAGGGATAGAGAGATAGAGAGATAGAGAGATAGAGAGATAGAGAGATAGAGAGATGGAGAGATAGAGAGATAGAGAGATAAAGAGATAGAGAGATAGAAAGATAGAGGGATAGACGAATAGAGAGATAGAGAGATAGAGAGATAGAGAGATAGAGAGATAGAGAGATAGAGAGATAGAGAGATAGAGAAATAGAGAGATAGAGAGATAGAGAGATAGAGAGATAGAGGGATAGAGGGATAGAGAAATAGAAAGATAGAAAGATAGAAAGAAAGCAAGATAAAGAGATCGAGAGATAGAGAGATAGAGAGATAGAGATATAGAGAGATAGAGATATAGAGAGATAGAGAGATAGAGAGATAGAGAGATAGAGAGATAGAGAGATAGAGAGATAGAGAGATAGAGAGATAGAGAGATAGGAAGATAGAGAGATAGAGAGATAAAGAGACAGAAAGATAGAGAGATAGAGAGATAGAGAGATAGAGAGATAAAGAGATAGAGAGATAGAGAGATAGAGAGATAGAGAGATAGAGAGATAGAGAGATAGAGAGATAGAGAGATAGAGAGATAGAGAGACAGAGAGATAGAGAGATAGAGAGATAGAGAGATAGAGAGATACAGAGATAGAGAGATAGAGAGATAGAGAGATAGAGAGATAGAGAGATAGAGAGATAGAGAGATAGAGAGATGGAGAGATAGAGAGATAGAGAGATAGAGAGATCGAGAGATCGAGAGATCAAGAGATAGAGAGATAGAAAGATAGAGAAATAGAGAGATAGAGAGATAGAAAGATAGACAGATTAAGGAATAGAGGGATTGAGAGATAGAGAGATAGACAGATAGAGAGATAAAGAAATAGAGAGCTAGAGAGATAAAGAAATAGAGAGATAAAGAGATAGAGAGATAGAGAGATAGAGAGATAGAGAGATAGAGAGATAGAGAGATAGAGAGACAGAGAGATAGAGAGATAGAGAGATAGAGAGATAGAGAGATAGAGAGATAGAAAGATAGAAAGATACAGAGATAGAGAGATAGAGAGATAGAGAGATAGAAAGATGGAGAGATATAGAGATGGAGAGTTAGAGAGATAGAAAGATAGAGAGATAGAGAGATTGAAAGGTAGAGAGATAAAGAGAACGAGAGATAGAGAAATAGAGAGATAGAGAGATAGAGAGATAGAGAGATAGAGATATAGAGAGATAGAGAGATAGAAAGATAAAGCGATAGAGAGATAGAGAGATAGAGAGATAGAGAGATAGAGAGATAGAGAGATAGAGAGATAGAGAGATAGAGAGATAGAGAGATAGAGAGATAGAGAGATAGAGAGATGGAGAGATAGAGAGATAGAGAGATAGAGAGATAGAGAGATAGAGAGATAGAGAGATAGAGAGATAGAGAGATAGAGAGATAGAGAGATAGAGAGATAGAGAGATAGAGAGATAGAGAGATAGAGAAATAGGGAGATAGAGAGATAGAGAGATAAGGAGATAGAGAGATAGAGAGATAAAGAGATAGAGAGATAGAGAGATAAAGAGATAGAGAGATAGAAAGATAGAGAGATAGAGAGATAGAGAGATAGAGAGATAGAGAGATAGAGAGATAGGAAGATAGAGAGATAGAGAGATAGAGAGACAGAAAGATAGAGAGATAGAGAGATAGAGAGATAGAGAGATAGAGAGATAGAGAGATAGAGAGATAGAGAGATAGAGATATAGAGAGATAGAGAGATAGAGAGATAGAGAGATAGAGAGATAGAGAGATAGAGAGATAGAGAGATAGAGAGATAGAGAGATAGAGAGATAGAGAGATAGAGAGACAGAGAGATAGAGAGATAGAGAGATAGAGAGATACAGAGATACAGAGATAGAGAGATAGAGAGAAAGAGAGATAGAGAGATAGAGAGATAGAGAGATAGAGAGATAGAGAGATAGAGAGATAAAGAGATCGAGAGATCGAGAGATCAAGAGATAGAGAGATAGAAAGATAGAGAAATAGAGAGATAGAGAGATAGAAAGATAGACAGATTAAGGGATAGAGGGATTGAGAGATAGAGAGATAGACAGATAGAGAGATAAAGAAATAGAGAGATAGAGAGATAAAGAAATAGAGAGATAAAGAGATAGAGAGATAGAGAGATAGAGAGATAGAGAGATAGAGAGATAGAGAGATAGAGAGATAGAGAGATAGAGAGACAGAGAGATAGAGAGATAGAGAGATAGAGAGATAGAGAGATAGAGAGATAGAGAGATAGAAAGATAGAAAGATAGAAAGATACAGAGATAGAGAGATAGAGAGATAGAGAGATAGAAAGATAGAGAGATATAGAGATGGAGAGTTAGAGAGATAGAAAGATAGAGAGATAGAGAGATTGAAAGGTAGAGAGATAAAGAGAACGAGAGATAGAGAAATAGAGAGATAGAGAGATAGAGAGATAGAGAGATAGAGAGATAGAGATATAGAGAGATAGATAGATAGAAAGATAAAGCGATAGAGAGATAGAGAGATAGAGAGATAGAGAGATAGAAAGATAGAGAGATAGAGAGATAGAGAGATCGAGAGATAGAGAGATAGAGAGATAGAGAGATAGAGAGATAGAGAGATAGAGAGATAGAGAGATAGAGAGATGGAGAGATAGAGAGATAGAGAGATAGAGAGATAGAGAGATAGAGAGATAGAGAGATAGGGAGATAGAGAGATAGAGAGATAAGGAGATAGAGAGATAGAGAGATAGAGAGATAAAGAGATAGAGAGATAGAGAGATAGAGAGATAAAGAGATAGAGAGATAGAAAGATAGAGAGATAGAGAGATTGAAAGGTAGAGAGATAAAGAGAACGAGAGATAGAGAAATAGAGAGATAGAGAGATAGAGAGATAGAGAGATAGAGAGATAGAGATATAGAGAGATAGATAGATAGAAAGATAAAGCGATAGAGAGATAGAGAGATAGAGAGATAGAGAGATAGAAAGATAGAGAGATAGAGAGATAGAGAGATCGAGAGATAGAGAGATAGAGAGATAGAGAGATAGAGAGATAGAGAGATAGAGAGATAGAGAGATAGAGAGATAGAGAGATAGAGAGATAGAGAGATAGAGAGATAGAGAGACAGAGAGATAGAGAAATAGAGAGATAGAGAGATAGAGAGATAGAGAGATAGAAAGATAGAAAGATACAGAGATAGAGAGATAGAGAGATAGAGAGATAGAAAGATGGAGAGATATAGAGATGGAGAGTTAGAGAGATAGAAAGATAGAGAGATAGAGAGATTGAAAGGTAGAGAGATAAAGAGAACGAGAGATAGAGAAATAGAGAGATAGAGAGATAGAGAGATAGAGAGATAGAGATATAGAGAGATAGAGAGATAGAAAGATAAAGCGATAGAGAGATAGAGAGATAGAGAGATAGAGAGATAGAGAGATAGAGAGATAGAGAGATAGAGAGATAGAGAGATAGAGAGATAGAGAGATAGAGAGATAGAGAGATGGAGAGATAGAGAGATAGAGAGATAGAGAGATAGAGAGATAGAGAGATAGAGAGATAGAGAGATAGAGAGATAGAGAGATAGAGAGATAGAGAGATAGAGAGATAGAGAGATAGAGAGATAGAGAAATAGGGAGATAGAGAGATAGAGAGATAAGGAGATAGAGAGATAGAGAGATAAAGAGATAGAGAGATAGAGAGATAAAGAGATAGAGAGATAGAAAGATAGAGAGATAGAGAGATAGAGAGATAGAGAGATAGAGAGATAGAGAGATAGGAAGATAGAGAGATAGAGAGATAGAGAGACAGAAAGATAGAGAGATAGAGAGATAGAGAGATAGAGAGATAGAGAGATAGAGAGATAGAGAGATAGAGAGATAGAGATATAGAGAGATAGAGAGATAGAGAGATAGAGAGATAGAGAGATAGAGAGATAGAGAGATAGGGAGATAGAGAGATAGAGAGATAGAGAGATAGAGAGATAGAGAGACAGAGAGATAGAGAGATAGAGAGATAGAGAGATACAGAGATACAGAGATAGAGAGATAGAGAGAAAGAGAGATAGAGAGATAGAGAGATAGAGAGATAGAGAGATAGAGAGATAGAGAGATAGAGATATAGAGAGATAGAGAGATAGAGAGATAGAGAGATAGAGAGATAGAGAGATAGAGAGATAGAGAGATAGAGAGATAGAGAGATAGAGAGATAGAGAGATAGAGAGACAGAGAGATAGAGAGATAGAGAGATAGAGAGATACAGAGATACAGAGATAGAGAGATAGAGAGAAAGAGAGATAGAGAGATAGAGAGATAGAGAGATAGAGAGATAGAGAGATAGAGAGATAAAGAGATCGAGAGATCGAGAGATCAAGAGATAGAGAGATAGAAAGATAGAGAAATAGAGAGATAGAGAGATAGAAAGATAGACAGATTAAGGGATAGAGGGATTGAGAGATAGAGAGATAGACAGATAGAGAGATAAAGAAATAGAGAGATAGAGAGATAAAGAAATAGAGAGATAAAGAGATAGAGAGATAGAGAGATAGAGAGATAGAGAGATAGAGAGATAGAGAGATAGAGAGATAGAGAGATAGAGAGACAGAGAGATAGAGAGATAGAGAGATAGAGAGATAGAGAGATAGAGAGATAGAGAGATAGAAAGATAGAAAGATAGAAAGATACAGAGATAGAGAGATAGAGAGATAGAGAGATAGAAAGATAGAGAGATATAGAGATGGAGAGTTGGAGAGATAGAAAGATAGAGAGATAGAGAGATTGAAAGGTAGAGAGATAAAGAGAACGAGAGATAGAGAAATAGAGAGATAGAGAGATAGAGAGATAGAGAGATAGAGAGATAGAGATATAGAGAGATAGATAGATAGAAAGATAAAGCGATAGAGAGATAGAGAGATAGAGAGATAGAGAGATAGAAAGATAGAGAGATAGAGAGATAGAGAGATCGAGAGATAGAGAGATAGAGAGATAGAGAGATAGAGAGATAGAGAGATAGAGAGATAGAGAGATAGAGAGATGGAGAGATAGAGAGATAGAGAGATAGAGAGATAGAGAGATAGAGAGATAGAGAGATAGGGAGATAGAGAGATAGAGAGATAAGGAGATAGAGAGATAGAGAGATAGAGAGATAAAGAGATAGAGAGATAGAGAGATAGAGAGATAAAGAGATAGAGAGATAGAAAGATAGAGAGATAGAGAGATTGAAAGGTAGAGAGATAAAGAGAACGAGAGATAGAGAAATAGAGAGATAGAGAGATAGAGAGATAGAGAGATAGAGAGATAGAGATATAGAGAGATAGATAGATAGAAAGATAAAGCGATAGAGAGATAGAGAGATAGAGAGATAGAGAGATAGAAAGATAGAGAGATAGAGAGATAGAGAGATCGAGAGATAGAGAGATAGAGAGATAGAGAGATAGAGAGATAGAGAGATAGAGAGATAGAGAGATAGAGAGATAGAGAGATAGAGAGATAGAGAGATAGAGAGATAGAGAGACAGAGAGATAGAGAAATAGAGAGATAGAGAGATAGAGAGATAGAGAGATAGAAAGATAGAAAGATACAGAGATAGAGAGATAGAGAGATAGAGAGATAGAAAGATGGAGAGATATAGAGATGGAGAGTTAGAGAGATAGAAAGATAGAGAGATAGAGAGATTGAAAGGTAGAGAGATAAAGAGAACGAGAGATAGAGAAATAGAGAGATAGAGAGATAGAGAGATAGAGAGATAGAGATATAGAGAGATAGAGAGATAGAAAGATAAAGCGATAGAGAGATAGAGAGATAGAGAGATAGAGAGATAGAGAGATAGAGAGATAGAGAGATAGAGAGATAGAGAGATAGAGAGATAGAGAGATAGAGAGATAGAGAGATGGAGAGATAGAGAGATAGAGAGATAGAGAGATAGAGAGATAGAGAGATAGAGAGATAGAGAGATAGAGAGATAGAGAGATAGAGAGATAGAGAGATAGAGAGATAGAGAGATAGAGAGATAGAGAAATAGGGAGATAGAGAGATAGAGAGATAAGGAGATAGAGAGATAGAGAGATAAAGAGATAGAGAGATAGAGAGATAAAGAGATAGAGAGATAGAAAGATAGAGAGATAGAGAGATAGAGAGATAGAGAGATAGAGAGATAGAGAGATAGGAAGATAGAGAGATAGAGAGATAGAGAGACAGAAAGATAGAGAGATAGAGAGATAGAGAGATAGAGAGATAGAGAGATAGAGAGATAGAGAGATAGAGAGATAGAGATATAGAGAGATAGAGAGATAGAGAGATAGAGAGATAGAGAGATAGAGAGATAGAGAGATAGAGAGATAGAGAGATAGAGAGATAGAGAGATAGAGAGATAGAGAGACAGAGAGATAGAGAGATAGAGAGATAGAGAGATACAGAGATACAGAGATAGAGAGATAGAGAGAAAGAGAGATAGAGAGATAGAGAGATAGAGAGATAGAGAGATAGAGAGATAGAGAGATAAAGAGATCGAGAGATCGAGAGATCAAGAGATAGAGAGATAGAAAGATAGAGAAATAGAGAGATAGAGAGATAGAAAGATAGACAGATTAAGGGATAGAGGGATTGAGAGATAGAGAGATAGACAGATAGAGAGATAAAGAAATAGAGAGATAGAGAGATAAAGAAATAGAGAGATAAAGAGATAGAGAGATAGAGAGATAGAGAGATAGAGAGATAGAGAGATAGAGAGATAGAGAGATAGAGAGATAGAGAGACAGAGAGATAGAGAGATAGAGAGATAGAGAGATAGAGAGATAGAGAGATAGAGAGATAGAAAGATAGAAAGATAGAAAGATACAGAGATAGAGAGATAGAGAGATAGAGAGATAGAGAGATAGAAAGATAGAGAGATATAGAGATGGAGAGTTAGAGAGATAGAAAGATAGAGAGATAGAGAGATTGAAAGGTAGAGAGATAAAGAGAACGAGAGATAGAGAAATAGAGAGATAGAGAGATAGAGAGATAGAGAGATAGAGAGATAGAGATATAGAGAGATAGATAGATAGAAAGATAAAGCGATAGAGAGATAGAGAGATAGAGAGATAGAGAGATAGAAAGATAGAGAGATAGAGAGATAGAGAGATCGAGAGATAGAGAGATAGAGAGATAGAGAGATAGAGAGATAGAGAGATAGAGAGATAGAGAGATAGAGAGATGGAGAGATAGAGAGATAGAGAGATAGAGAGATAGAGAGATAGAGAGATAGAGAGATAGGGAGATAGAGAGATAGAGAGATAAGGAGATAGAGAGATAGAGAGATAGAGAGATAAAGAGATAGAGAGATAGAGAGATAGAGAGATAAAGAGATAGAGAGATAGAAAGATAGAGAGATAGAGAGATAAAGAGATAGAGAGATAGAAAGATAGAGATATAGAGAGAAAGAGAAATAGCAAAGTAGAGAGATAGAGAGATGGGGAGATAGAAAAATAGAGTGATACAGAGATGGATAGATATAGAGATAGAAAGATAGAGAGATGAAGAGATAGAGAAATAGAGAGGTAGAGAGATAGAGAGATAGAGAGATAGAGAGAAAGAGAGATAGAGAGATAGCAAGATAGAGAGATAGAAAGATAGAGAGATAGAGAGATAGAGAGATAGAGAGATAGAGAGATAGAGAGATAGAGAGATAGAGAGATAGAGAGATAGAGAGATAGAGAGATAGAGAGATAGAGAGATAGAGAGATAGAGAGATAGAGAGATAGAGAGATAGAGAGATAGAGAGATAGAGAGATAGAGAGATAGAGAGATAGAGAGATAGAGAGATAGAGAGATAGAGAGATAGAGAGATAGAGAGATAGAGAGATAGAGAGATAGAGAGATAGAGAGATAGAGAGATAAAGAGATAGAGAGATAGAGAGATACCGAGATAGAAAGATAGGAAGATAGATAGATAGAGAGATAGAGAGATAGAGAAATAGAGAGATAGAGAGATAGAAAGATAGAGAGATAGAGAGATAGAGAGTCAGAGAGATAAAGAGATAAAGAGATAGAGAAATAGAGAGATAGAGAGATAAAGAGATACCGAGATAGAGAAATAGAGAGATAGAGAGATCTAGAGTTAGAGAGATGAAGAGATGAAAAGATAATAAGATAGAGAGATAGAGAAATAAAGAAATAGAGAGATAGAGAGATAAAGAGATAGAGAAATAGAGAAATAGAGAAATAGAGAAATAGAGCAATAGAGAGATAGAGAGATAGAGAGATAGAGAGATAGAGAGATAGAGAGATAGAGAGATAGAGAGATAGAGAGATAGAGAGATAGAGAGATAGAGAGATAGAGAAATAGGGAGATAGAGAGATAGAGAGATAAGGAGATAGAGAGATAGAGAGATAAAGAGATAGAGAGATAGAGAGATAAAGAGATAGAGAGATAGAGAGATAGAGAGACAGAAAGATAGAGATATAGAGAGATAGAGAGATAGAGAGATAGAGAGATAGAGAGATAGAGAGATAGAGAGATAGAGATATAGAGAGATAGAGAGATAGAGAGATAGAGAGATAGAGAGATAGAGAGATAGAGAGATAGAGAGATATAGAGATAGAGAGATAGAGAGATAGAGAGATAGAAAGATAGAGAGACAGAGAGATAGAGAGATAGAGAGATAGAGAGGTACAGAGATACAGAGATAAAGAGATAGAGAGAAAGAGAGATAGAGAGATAGAGAGATAGAGAGATAGAGAGATAGAGAGATAAAGAGATCGAGAGATCGAGAGATCAAGAGATAGAGAGATAGAAAGATAGAGAAATAGAGAGATAGAGAGATAGAAAGATAGACAGATTAAGGGATAGAGGGATTGAGAGATAGAGAGATAGACAGATAGAGAGATAAAGAAATAGAGAGATAGAGAGATAAAGAAATAGAGAGATAAAGAGATAGAGAGATAGAGAGATAGAGAGATAGAGAGATAGAGAGATAGAGAGATAGAGAGATAGAGAGATAGAGAGACAGAGAGATAGAGAGATAGAGAGATAGAGAGATAGAGAGATAGAGAGATAGAGAGATAGAAAGATAGAAAGATAGAAAGATACAGAGATAGAGAGATAGAGAGATAGAGAGATAGAAAGATAGAGAGATATAGAGATGGAGAGTTAGAGAGATAGAAAGATAGAGAGATAGAGAGATTGAAAGGTAGAGAGATAAAGAGAACGAGAGATAGAGAAATAGAGAGATAGAGAGATAGAGAGATAGAGAGATAGAGAGATAGAGAGATAGAGATATAGAGAGATAGATAGATAGAAAGATAAAGCGATAGAGAGATAGAGAGATAGAGAGATAGAGAGATAGAAAGATAGAGAGATAGAGAGATAGAGAGATCGAGAGATAGAGAGATAGAGAGATAGAGAGATAGAGAGATAGAGAGATAGAGAGATAGAGAGATAGAGAGATACAGAGATAGAGAGATAGAGAGATAGAGAGATAGAGAGATAGAGAGATAGAGAGATAGAGAGATAGGGAGATAGAGAGATAGAGAGATAAGGAGATAGAGAGATAGAGAGATAGAGAGATAGAGAGATAAAGAGATAGAGAGATAGAGAGATAGAGAGATAAAGAGATAGAGAGATAGAAAGATAGAGAGATAGAGAGATAAAGAGATAGAGAGATAGAAAGATAGAGATATAGAGAGAAAGAGAAATAGCAAAGTAGAGAGATAGAGAGATGGGGAGATAGAAAAATAGAGTGATACAGAGATAGATAGATATAGAGATAGAAAGATAGAGAGATGAAGAGATAGAGAAATAGAGAGGTAGAGAGATAGAGAGATAGAGAGATAGAGAGAAAGAGAGATAGAGAGATAGCAAGATAGAGAGATAGAAAGATAGAGAGATAGAGAGATAGAGAGATAGAGAGATAGAGAGATAGAGAGATAGAGAGATAGAGAGATAGAGAGATAGAGAGATAGAGAGATAGAGAGATAGAGAGATAGAGAGATAGAGAGATAGAGAGATAGAGAGATAGAGAGATAGAGAGATAGAGAGATAGAGAGATAGAGAGATAGAGAGAAAGAGAGATAGAGAGATAAAGAGATAGAGAGATAGAGAGATACCGAGATAGAAAGATAGGAAGATAGATAGATAGAGAGATAGAGAGATAGAGAAATAGAGAGATAGAGAGATAGAAAGATAGAGAGATAGAGAGATAGAGAGTCAGAGAGATAAGGAGATAAAGAGATAGAGAAATAGAGAGATAGAGAGATAAAGAGATACCGAGATAGAGAAATAGAGAGATAGAGAGATCTAGAGTTAGAGAGATGAAGAGATGAAAAGATAATAAGATAGAAAGATAGAGAAATAAAGAAATAGAGAGATAGAGAGATAAAGAGATAGAGAAATAGAGAAATAGAGAAATAGAGCAATAGAGAGATAGAGAGATAGAGAAATAGAAAGATAAAGAGATAGAGAGATAGAGAGATAGAGAGATGGAGAGTCAGAGAGATAGAAAAATAGAGAGATAGAGAGATAGAGGCATGCAGAGATGGAGCGATCGAAAGATAGGGAGATAGAGAGATAGAAAGATAGAGAGATAGGGAGATAGAAAGATAGAGAGATGGAGAGATAGAGAGATAGAGAGATAGAGAGATAGAGAGATAGAGAGATAAAGAGATAAAAAGATATAGGAATAGAGAGATAGAGAGATAGAGAGATAGAGAGATAGAGAGATAGAGAGATAGAGAGATAGAGAGATAGAGAGATAGAGAGATAGAGAGATAGAGAGATAGAGGGATAGAGAGAAAGAGAGATAGAGAGATAGAGAGATAGAGAGATAGAGAGATAGAGAGATAGAGAGATAGAGAGATAGAAAGATAGAGAGATAGAGAGATAGAGAGATAGAGAGATAGAGAGATAGAGAGATAGAGAGATAGAGAGATAGAGAGATAGAGAGATAGAGAGATAGAGAGATAGAGAGATAGAGAGATAGCAAGATAGAGAGATAGAGAGATAGAGAGATAGAGAGATAGAGAGATAGAGAGATAGAGAGATAGAGAGATAGAAAGATAGAGAGATAGAGAGACAGAGAGATAGAGAGATAGAGAGATAGAGAGATAGAGAGATAGAGAGATAAAAAGATAGAGAGATAGAGAGATAGAGAGATAGAGGGATAGAGAGATAGAGAGATAGAGAGATAGAGAGATAGAGAGATAGAGAGATAGAGAGATAGAGAGATAGAGAGATAGAGAGATAGAAAGATAGAGGGATAGACGAATAGAGAGATAGAGAGATAGAGAGATAGAGAGATAGAGAGATAGAGAGATAGAGAGATAGAGAGATAGAGAGATAGAGAGATAGAGAGATAGAGGGATAGAGGGATAGAAAAATAGAAAGATTGAAAGATAGAAAGAAAGCAAGATAGAGAGATCGAGAGATAGAGAGATAGAGAGATAGAGAGATAGAGAGATAGAGAGATAGGAAGATAGAAAGATAGAGAGATAGAGAGATAGAGAGACAGAAAGATAGAGAGATAGAGAGATAGAGAGATAGAGAGATAGAGAGATAGAGAGATAGAGAGATAGAGAGATAGAAAGATAGAGAGATAGAGAGATAGAGAGATAGAGAGATAGAGAGATAGAGAGATAGAGAGATAGAGAGATAGAGAGACAGAGAGATAGAGAGATAGAGAGATAGAGAGATACAGAGATACAGAGATAGAGAGATAGAGAGATAGAGAGATAGAGAGATAGAGAGATAGAGAGATAGAAAGATAGAGAGATCGAGAGATCGAGAGATCAAGAGATAGAGAGATAGAAAGATAGAGAAATAGAGAGATAGAGAGATAGAAAGATAGACAGATTAAGGGATAGAGGGATTGAGAGATAGAGAGATAGACAGATAGAGAGATAAAGAAATAGAGAGATAGAGAGATAAAGAAATAGAGAGATAAAGAGATAGAGAGATAGAGAGATAGAGAGATAGAGAGATAGAGAGATAGAGAGATAGAGAGACGAAGAGATAGAGAGATAGAGAGATAGAGAGATAGAGAGATAGAGAGATAGAAAGATAGAAAGATACAGAGATAAAGAGATAGAGAGATAGAGAGATAGAAAGATAGAGAGATATAGAGATGGAGAGTTAGAGAGATAGAAAGATAGAGAGATAGAGAGATTGAAAGGTAGAGAGATAAAGAGAACGAGAGATAGAGAAATAGAGAGATAGAGAGATAGAGAGATAGAGAGATAGAGAGATAGAGAGATAGAGAGATAGAGATATAGAGAGATAGAGAGATAGAAAGATAAAGCGATAGAGAGATAGAGAGATAGAGAGATATAGAGATAGAGAGATAGAGAGATAGAGAGATAGAGAGATAGAGAGATAGAGAGATAGAGAGATAGAGAGATAGAGAGATAGAGAGATAGAGAGATAGAGAGATAGAGAGATAGAGAGATAGAGAGATAGAGAGATAGAGAGATAGAGAGATAGAGAGATAGAGAGATAGAGAGATAGGGAGGTAGAGAGATAGAGAGATAAAGAGATAGAGAGATAGAAAGATAGAGATATAGAGAGAAAGAGAAATAGCGAAGTAGAGAGATAGAGAGATGGGGAGATAGAAATATAGAGTGATAGAGAGATAGATAGATATAGAGATAGAAAGATAGAGAGATGAAGAGATAGAGAAATAGAGAGGTAGAGAGATAGAGAGATAGAGAGATAGAGAGATAGAGAGATAGAGAGATAGAGAGATAGAGAGATAGCAAGATAGAAAGATAGAAAGATAGAGAGATAGAGAGATAGAGAGATAGAGAGATAGAGAGATAGAGAGATAGAGAGATAGAGAGATAGAGAGATACAGAGATAGAGAGATTGAAAGGTAGAGAGATAAAGAGAACGAGAGATAGAGAAATAGAGAGATAGAGAGATAGAGAGATAAAGAGATAGAGAGATAGAGATATAGAGAGATAGAGAGATAGAAAAATAGAGAGATAGAGAGATAGAGAGATAGAGAGATAGAGAGATAGAGAGATAGAGAGATAGAGAGATAGAGAGATAGAGAGATAGAGAGATAGAGAGATAGAGAGATAGAGAGATAGAGAGATAGAGAGATAGAGAGATAGAGAGATAGAGAGATAGAGAGATAGAGAGATAGAGAGATAGAGAGATTGAAAGGTAGAGAGATAAAGAGAACGAGAGATAGAGAAATAGAGAGATAGAGAGATAGAGAGATAAAGAGATAGAGAGATAGAGATATAGAGATATAGAGAGATAGAGAGATAGAAAAATAGAGCGATAGAGAGATAGAGAGATAGAGAGATAGGGAGATAGAGAGATAGAGAGATAGAGAGATAGAAAGATAGAGAGATATAGAGATGGAGAGTTAGAGAGATAGAAAGATAGAGAGATAGAGAGATTGAAAGGTAGAGAGATAAAGAGAACGAGAGATAGAGAAATAGAGAGATAGAGAGATAGAGAGATAGAGAGATAGAGAGATAGAGATATAGAGAGATAGATAGATAGAAAGATAAAGCGATAGAGAGATAGAGAGATAGAGAGATAGAGAGATAGAGAGATAGAGAGATAGAGAGATAGAGAGATCGAGAGATAGAGAGATAGAGAGATAGAGAGATAGAGAGATAGAGAGATAGAGAGATAGAGAGATAGAGAGATAGAGAGATAGAGAGATAGAGAGATAGAGAGATAGAGAGATAGAGAGATAGAGAGATAGAGAGATAGGGAGATAGAGAGATAGAGAGATAAGGAGATAGAGAGATAGAGAGATAGCGAGATAAAGAGATAGAGAGATAGAGAGATAGAGAGATAAAGAGATAGAGAGATAGAAAGATAGAGAGATAGAGAGATAAAGAGATAGAGAGATAGAAAGATAGAGATATAGAGAGAAAGAGAAATAGCAAAGGAGAGATAGAGAGATGGGGAGATAGAAAAATAGAGTGATACAGAGATAGATAGATATAGAGATAGAAAGATAGAGAGATGAAGAGATAGAGAAATAGAGAGGTAGAGAGATAGAGAGATAGAGAGATAGAGAGAAAGAGAGATAGAGAGATAGCAAGATAGAGAGATAGAAAGATAGAGAGATAGAGAGATAGAGAGATAGAGAGATAGAGAGATAGAGAGATAGAGAGATAGAGAGATAGAGAGATAGAGAGATAGAGAGATAGAGAGATAGAGAGATAGAGAGATAGAGAGATAGAGAGATAGAGAGATAGAGAGATAGAGAGATAGAGAGATAGAGAGATAGAGAGATAAAGAGATAGAGAGATAGAGAGATACCGAGATAGAAAGATAGGAAGATAGATAGATAGAGAGATAGAGAGATAGAGAAATAGAGAGATAGAGAGATAGAAAGATAGAGAGATAGAGAGATAGAGAGTCAGAGAGATAAAGAGATAAAGAGATAGAGAAATAGAGAGATAGAGAGATAAAGAGATACCGAGATAGAGAAATAGAGAGATAGAGAGATCTAGAGTTAGAGAGATGAAGAGATGAAAAGATAATAAGATAGAGAGATAGAGAAATAAAGAAATAGAGAGATAGAGAGATAAAGAGATAGAGAAATAGAGAAATAGAGAAATAGAGCAATAGAGAGATAGAGAGATAGAGAAATAGAAAGATAAAGAGATAGAGAGATAGAGAGATAGAGAGATGGAGAGTCAGAGAGATAGAAAAATAGAGAGATAGAGAGATAGAGGCATGCAGAGATGGAGCGATAGAAAGATAGGGAGATAGAGAGATAGAAAGATAGAGAGATAGGGAGATAGAAAGATAGAGAGATAGAGAGATAGAGAGATAGAGAGATAGAGAGATAGAGAGATAGAGAGATAAAGAGATAAAAAGATATAGGAATAGAGAGATAGAGAGATAGAGAGATAGAGAGATAGAGAGATAGAGAGATAGAGAGATAGAGAGATAGAGAGATAGAGAGATAGAGGGATAGAGAGAAAGAGAGATAGAGAGATAGAGAGATAGAGAGATAGAGAGATAGAGAGATAGAAAGATAGAGAGATAGAGAGATAGAGAGATAGAGAGATAGAGAGATAGAAAGATAGAGAGATAGAGAGATAGAGAGATAGAGAGATAGAGAGATAGAGAGATAGGGAGATAGAGAGATAGCAAGATAGAGAGATAGAGAGATAGAGAGATAGAGAGATAGAGAGATAGAGAGATAGAGAGATAGAGAGATAGAAAGATAGAGAGATAGAGAGACAGAGAGATAGAGAGATAGAGAGATAGAGAGATAGAGAGATAGAGAGATAAAAAGATAGAGAGATAGAGAGATAGAGAGATAGAGGGATAGAGAGATAGAGAGATAGAGAGATAGAGAGATAGAGAGATAGAGAGATAGAGAGATAAAGAGATAGAGAGATAGAGAGATAGAAAGATAGAGGGATAGACGAATAGAGAGATAGAGAGATAGAGAGATAGAGAGATAGAGAGATAGAGAGATAGAGAGATAGAGAGATAGAGAGATAGAGAGATAGAGAGATAGAGGGATAGAGGGATAGAGAAATAGAAAGATTGAAAGATAGAAAGAAAGCAAGATAGAGAGATCGAGAGATAGAGATATAGAGAGATAGAGAGATAGAGAGATAGGAAGATAGAAAGATAGAGAGATAGAGAGATAGAGAGACAGAAAGATAGAGAGATAGAGAGATAGAGAGATAGAGAGATAGAGAGATAGAGAGATAGAGAGATAGAGAGATAGAGAGATAGAGAGATAGAAAGATAGAGAGATAGAGAGATAGAGAGATAGAGAGATAGAGAGATAGAGAGATAGAGAGATAGAGAGATAGAGAGATAGAGAGACAGAGAGATAGAGAGATAGAGAGATAGAGAGATACAGAGATACAGAGATAGAGAGATAGAGAGATAGAGAGATAGAGAGATAGAGAGATAGAGAGATAGAAAGATAGAGAGATCGAGAGATCGAGAGATCAAGAGATAGAGAGATAGAAAGATAGAGAAATAGAGAGATAGAGAGATAGAAAGATAGACAGATTAAGGGATAGAGGGATTGAGAGATAGAGAGATAGACAGATAGAGAGATAAAGAAATAGAGAGATAGAGAGATAAAGAAATAGAGAGATAAAGAGATAGAGAGATAGAGAGATAGAGAGATAGAGAGATAGAGAGATAGAGAGATAGAGAGATAGAGAGACAGAGAGATAGAGAGATAGAGAGATAGAGAGATAGAGAGATAGAGAGATAGAAAGATAGAAAGATACAGAGATAAAGAGATAGAGAGATAGAGAGATAGAAAGATAGAGAGATATAGAGATGGAGAGTTAGAGAGATAGAAAGATAGAGAGATAGAGAGATTGAAAGGTAGAGAGATAAAGAGAACGAGAGATAGAGAAATAGAGAGATAGAGAGATAGAGAGATAGAGAGATAGAGAGATAGAGAGATAGAGAGATAGAGATATAGAGAGATAGAGAGATAGAAAGATAAAGCGATAGAGAGATAGAGAGATAGAGAGATATAGAGATAGAGAGATAGAGAGATAGAGAGATAGAGAGATAGGGAGATAGAGAGATAGAGAGATAGAGAGATAGAGAGATAAAGAGAACGAGAGATAGAGAAATAGAGAGATAGAGAGATAGAGAGATAAAGAGATAGAGAGATAGAGATATAGAGAGATAGAGAGATAGAAAAATAGAGCGATAGAGAGATAGAGAGATAGAGAGATAGAGAGATAGAGAGATAGAGAGATAGAGAGATAGAGAGATAGAGAGATAGAGAGATAGAGAGATAGAGAGATAGAGAGATAGAGAGATAGAGAGATAGAGAGATAGAGAGATAGAGAGATAGAGAGATAAAGAGATAGAGAGATAGAGAGATAGAGAGATAGAGAGATAGAGAGATAAAGAGATAGAGAGATAGAGAGATAGAGAGATAAAGAGATAGAGAGATAGAAAGATAGAGAGATAGAGAGATAAAGAGATAGAGAGATAGAAAGATAGAGATATAGAGAGAAAGAGAAATAGCGAAGTAGAGAGATAGAGAGATGGGGAGATAGAAAAATAGAGTGATAGAGAGATAGATAGATATAGAGATAGAAAGATAGAGAGATGAAGGGATAGAGAAATAGAGAGGTAGAGAGATAGAGAGATAGAGAGATAGAGAGATAGAGAGATAGAGAGATAGAGAGATAGCAAGATAGAAAGATAGAAAGATAGAGAGATAGAGAGATAGAGAGATAGAGAGATAGAGAGATAGAGAGATAGAGAGACGAAGAGATAGAGAGATAGAGAGATAGAGAGATAGAGAGATAGAGAGATAGAAAGATAGAAAGATACAGAGATAAAGAGATAGAGAGATAGAGAGATAGAAAGATAGAGAGATATAGAGATGGAGAGTTAGAGAGATAGAAAGATAGAGAGATAGAGAGATTGAAAGGTAGAGAGATAAAGAGAACGAGAGATAGAGAAATAGAGAGATAGAGAGATAGAGAGATAGAGAGATAGAGAGATAGAGAGATAGAGAGATAGAGATATAGAGAGATAGAGAGATAGAAAGATAAAGCGATAGAGAGATAGAGAGATAGAGAGATATAGAGATAGAGAGATAGAGAGATAGAGAGATAGAGAGATAGAGAGATAGAGAGATAGAGAGATAGAGAGATAGAGAGATAGAGAGATAGAGAGATAGAGAGATAGAGAGATAGAGAGATAGAGAGATAGAGAGATAGAGAGATAGAGAGATAGAGAGATAGAGAGATAGGGAGGTAGAGAGATAGAGAGATAAAGAGATAGAGAGATAGAAAGATAGAGATATAGAGAGAAAGAGAAATAGCGAAGTAGAGAGATAGAGAGATGGGGAGATAGAAATATAGAGTGATAGAGAGATAGATAGATATAGAGATAGAAAGATAGAGAGATGAAGAGATAGAGAAATAGAGAGGTAGAGAGATAGAGAGATAGAGAGATAGAGAGATAGAGAGATAGAGAGATAGAGAGATAGAGAGATAGCAAGATAGAAAGATAGAAAGATCGAGAGATAGAGAGATAGAGAGATAGAGAGATAGAGAGATAGAGAGATAGAGAGATAGAGAGATAGAGAGATAGAGAGATAGAGAGATAGAGAGATACAGAGATAGAGAGATTGAAAGGTAGAGAGATAAAGAGAACGAGAGATAGAGAAATAGAGAGATAGAGAGATAGAGAGATAAAGAGATAGAGAGATAGAGATATAGAGAGATAGAGAGATAGAAAAATAGAGAGATAGAGAGATAGAGAGATAGAGAGATGGAGAGATAGAGAGATAGAGAGATAGAGAGATAGAGAGATAGAGAGATAGAGAGATAGAGAGATAGAGAGATAGAGAGATAGAGAGATAGAGAGATAGAGAGATAGAGAGATAGAGAGATTGAAAGGTAGAGAGATAAAGAGAACGAGAGATAGAGAAATAGAGAGATAGAGAGATAGAGAGATAAAGAGATAGAGAGATAGAGATATAGAGATATAGAGAGATAGAGAGATAGAAAAACAGAGCGATAGAGAGATAGAGAGATAGAGAGATAGGGAGATAGAGAGATAGAGAGATAGAGAGATAGAAAGATAGAGAGATATAGAGATGGAGAGTTAGAGAGATAGAAAGATAGAGAGATAGAGAGATTGAAAGGTAGAGAGATAAAGAGAACGAGAGATAGAGAAATAGAGAGATAGAGAGATAGAGAGATAGAGAGATAGAGAGATAGAGATATAGAGAGATAGATAGATAGAAAGATAAAGCGATAGAGAGATAGAGAGATAGAGAGATAGAGAGATAGAGAGATAGAGAGATAGAGAGATAGAGAGATCGAGAGATAGAGAGATAGAGAGATAGAGAGATAGAGAGATAGAGAGATAGAGAGATAGAGAGATAGAGAGATAGAGAGATAGAGAGATAGAGAGATAGAGAGATAGAGAGATAGAGAGATAGAGAGATAGAGAGATAGGGAGATAGAGAGATAGAGAGATAAGGAGATAGAGAGATAGAGAGATAGCGAGATAAAGAGATAGAGAGATAGAGAGATAGAGAGATAAAGAGATAGAGAGATAGAAAGATAGAGAGATAGAGAGATAAAGAGATAGAGAGATAGAAAGATAGAGATATAGAGAGAAAGAGAAATAGCAAAGGAGAGATAGAGAGATGGGGAGATAGAAAAATAGAGTGATACAGAGATAGATAGATATAGAGATAGAAAGATAGAGAGATGAAGAGATAGAGAAATAGAGAGGTAGAGAGATAGAGAGATAGAGAGATAGAGAGAAAGAGAGATAGAGAGATAGCAAGATAGAGAGATAGAAAGATAGAGAGATAGAGAGATAGAGAGATAGAGAGATAGAGAGATAGAGAGATAGAGAGATAGAGAGATAGAGAGATAGAGAGATAGAGAGATAGAGAGATAGAGAGATAGAGAGATAGAGAGATAGAGAGATAGAGAGATAGAGAGATAGAGAGATAGAGAGATAGAGAGATAGAGAGATAGAGAGATAGAGAGATAGAGAGATAAAGAGATAGAGAGATAGAGAGATACCGAGATAGAAAGATAGGAAGATAGATAGATAGAGAGATAGAGAGATAGAGAAATAGAGAGATAGAGAGATAGAAAGATAGAGAGATAGAGAGATAGAGAGTCAGAGAGATAAAGAGATAAAGAGATAGAGAAATAGAGAGATAGAGAGATAAAGAGATACCGAGATAGAGAAATAGAGAGATAGAGAGATCTAGAGTTAGAGAGATGAAGAGATGAAAAGATAATAAGATAGAGAGATAGAGAAATAAAGAAATAGAGAGATAGAGAGATAAAGAGATAGAGAAATAGAGAAATAGAGAAATAGAGCAATAGAGAGATAGAGAGATAGAGAAATAGAAAGATAAAGAGATAGAGAGATAGAGAGATAGAGAGATGGAGAGTCAGAGAGATAGAAAAATAGAGAGATAGAGAGATAGAGGCATGCAGAGATGGAGCGATAGAAAGATAGGGAGATAGAGAGATAGAAAGATAGAGAGATAGGGAGATAGAAAGATAGAGAGATAGAGAGATAGAGAGATAGAGAGATAGAGAGATAGAGAGATAGAGAGATAAAGAGATAAAAAGATATAGGAATAGAGAGATAGAGAGATAGAGAGATAGAGAGATAGAGAGATAGAGAGATAGAGAGATAGAGAGATAGAGAGATAGAGGGATAGAGAGAAAGAGAGATAGAGAGATAGAGAGATAGAGAGATAGAGAGATAGAGAGATAGAAAGATAGAGAGATAGAGAGATAGAGAGATAGAGAGATAGAGAGATAGAAAGATAGAGAGATAGAGAGATAGAGAGATAGAGAGATAGAGAGATAGAGAGATAGGGAGATAGAGAGATAGCAAGATAGAGAGATAGAGAGATAGAGAGATAGAGAGATAGAGAAATAGAGAGATAGAGAGATAGAGAGATAGAAAGATAGAGAGATAGAGAGACAGAGAGATAGAGAGATAGAGAGATAGAGAGATAGAGAGATAGAGAGATAAAAAGATAGAGAGATAGAGAGATAGAGAGATAGAGGGATAGAGAGATAGAGAGATAGAGAGATAGAGAGATAGAGAGATAGAGAGATAGAGAGATAAAGAGATAGAGAGATAGAGAGATAGAAAGATAGAGGGATAGACGAATAGAGAGATAGAGAGATATAGAGATAGAGAGATAGAGAGATAGAGAGATAGAGAGATAGAGAGATAGAGAGATAGAGAGATAGAGGGATAGAGGGATAGAGAAATAGAAAGATTGAAAGATAGAAAGAAAGCAAGATAGAGAGATCGAGAGATAGAGATATAGAGAGATAGAGAGATAGAGAGATAGGAAGATAGAAAGATAGAGAGATAGAGAGATAGAGAGACAGAAAGATAGAGAGATAGAGAGATAGAGAGATAGAGAGATAGAGAGATAGAGAGATAGAGAGATAGAGAGATAGAGAGATAGAGAGATAGAAAGATAGAGAGATAGAGAGATAGAGAGATAGAGAGATAGAGAGATAGAGAGATAGAGAGATAGAGAGATAGAGAGATAGAGAGACAGAGAGATAGAGAGATAGAGAGATAGAGAGATACAGAGATACAGAGATAGAGAGATAGAGAGATAGAGAGATAGAGAGATAGAGAGATAGAGAGATAGAAAGATAGAGAGATCGAGAGATCGAGAGATCAAGAGATAGAGAGATAGAAAGATAGAGAAATAGAGAGATAGAGAGATAGAAAGATAGACAGATTAAGGGATAGAGGGATTGAGAGATAGAGAGATAGACAGATAGAGAGATAAAGAAATAGAGAGATAGAGAGATAAAGAAATAGAGAGATAAAGAGATAGAGAGATAGAGAGATAGAGAGATAGAGAGATAGAGAGATAGAGAGATAGAGAGATAGAGAGACAGAGAGATAGAGAGATAGAGAGATAGAGAGATAGAGAGATAGAGAGATAGAAAGATAGAAAGATACAGAGATAAAGAGATAGAGAGATAGAGAGATAGAAAGATAGAGAGATATAGAGATGGAGAGTTAGAGAGATAGAAAGATAGAGAGATAGAGAGATTGAAAGGTAGAGAGATAAAGAGAACGAGAGATAGAGAAATAGAGAGATAGAGAGATAGAGAGATAGAGAGATAGAGAGATAGAGAGATAGAGAGATAGAGATATAGAGAGATAGAGAGATAGAAAGATAAAGCGATAGAGAGATAGAGAGATAGAGAGATATAGAGATAGAGAGATAGAGAGATAGAGAGATAGAGAGATAGGGAGATAGAGAGATAGAGAGATAGAGAGATAGAGAGATAAAGAGAACGAGAGATAGAGAAATAGAGAGATAGAGAGATAGAGAGATAAAGAGATAGAGAGATAGAGATATAGAGAGATAGAGAGATAGAAAAATAGAGCGATAGAGAGATAGAGAGATAGAGAGATAGAGAGATAGAGAGATAGAGAGATAGAGAGATAGAGAGATAGAGAGATAGAGAGATAGAGAGATAGAGAGATAGAGAGATAGAGAGATAGAGAGATAGAGAGATAGAGAGATAGAGAGATAAAGAGATAGAGAGATAGAGAGATAGAGAGATAGAGAGATAGAGAGATAAAGAGATAGAGAGATAGAGAGATAGAGAGATAAAGAGATAGAGAGATAGAAAGATAGAGAGATAGAGAGATAAAGAGATAGAGAGATAGAAAGATAGAGATATAGAGAGAAAGAGAAATAGCGAAGTAGAGAGATAGAGAGATGGGGAGATAGAAAAATAGAGTGATAGAGAGATAGTTAGATATAGAGATAGAAAGATAGAGAGATGAAGGGATAGAGAAATAGAGAGGTAGAGAGATAGAGAGATAGAGAGATAGAGAGATAGAGAGATAGAGAGATAGAGAGATAGCAAGATAGAAAGATAGAAAGATAGAGAGATAGAGAGATAGAGAGATAGAGAGATAGAGAGATAGAGAGATAGAGAGATAGAGAGATAGAGAGATAGAGAGATAAAGAGATAGAGAGATAGAAAGATAGAGAGATAGAGAGATAAAGAGATAGAGAGATAGAAAGATAGAGATATAGAGAGAAAGAGAAATAGCAAAGGAGAGATAGAGAGATGGGGAGATAGAAAAATAGAGTGATACAGAGATAGATAGATATAGAGATAGAAAGATAGAGAGATGAAGAGATAGAGAAATAGAGAGGTAGAGAGATAGAGAGATAGAGAGATAGAGAGAAAGAGAGATAGAGAGATAGCAAGATAGAGAGATAGAAAGATAGAGAGATAGAGAGATAGAGAGATAGAGAGATAGAGAGATAGAGAGATAGAGAGATAGAGAGATAGAGAGATAGAGAGATAGAGAGATAGAGAGATAGAGAGATAGAGCGATAGAGAGATAGAGAGATAGAGAGATAGAGAGATAGAGAGATAGAGAGATAGAGAGATAGAGAGATAAAGAGATAGAGAGATAGAGAGATACCGAGATAGAAAGATAGGAAGATAGATAGATAGAGAGATAGAGAGATAGAGAAATAGAGAGATAGAGAGATAGAAAGATAGAGAGATAGAGAGATAGAGAGTCAGAGAGATAAAGAGATAAAGAGATAGAGAAATAGAGAGATAGAGAGATAAAGAGATACCGAGATAGAGAAATAGAGAGATAGAGAGATCTAGAGTTAGAGAGATGAAGAGATGAAAAGATAATAAGATAGAGAGATAGAGAAATAAAGAAATAGAGAGATAGAGAGATAAAGAGATAGAGAAATAGAGAAATAGAGAAATAGAGCAATAGAGAGATAGAGAGATAGAGAAATAGAAAGATAAAGAGATAGAGAGACAGAGAGATAGAGAGATGGAGAGTCAGAGAGATAGAAAAATAGAGAGATAGAGAGATAGAGGCATGCAGAGATGGAGCGATAGAAAGATAGGGAGATAGAGAGATAGAAAGATAGAGAGATAGGGAGATAGAAAGATAGAGAGATAGAGAGATAGAGAGATAGAGAGATAGAGAGATAGAGAGATAGAGAGATAAAGAGATAAAAAGATATAGGAATAGAGAGATAGAGAGATAGAGAGATAGAGAGATAGAGAGATAGGGAGATAGAGAGATAGAGAGATAGAGAGATAGAGGGATAGAGAGAAAGAGAGATAGAGAGATAGAGAGATAGAGAGATAGAGAGATAGAGAGATAGAAAGATAGAGAGATAGAGAGATAGAGAGATAGAGAGATAGAGAGATAGAAAGATAGAGAGATAGAGAGATAGAGAGATAGAGAGATAGAGAGATAGAGAGATAGGGAGATAGAGAGATAGCAAGATAGAGAGATAGAGAGATAGAGAGATAGAGAGATAGAGAAATAGAGAGATAGAGAGATAGAGAGATAGAAAGATAGAGAGATAGAGAGACAGAGAGATAGAGAGATAGAGAGATAGAGAGATAGAGAGATAGAGAGATAAAAAGATAGAGAGATAGAGAGATAGAGAGATAGAGGGATAGAGAGATAGAGAGATAGAGAGATAGAGAGATAGAGAGATAGAGAGATAGAGAGATAAAGAGATAGAGAGATAGAGAGATAGAAAGATAGAGGGATAGACGAATAGAGAGATAGAGAGATATAGAGATAGAGAGATAGAGAGATAGAGAGATAGAGAGATAGAGAGATAGAGAGATAGAGAGATAGAGGGATAGAGGGATAGAGAAATAGAAAGATTGAAAGATAGAAAGAAAGCAAGATAGAGAGATCGAGAGATAAAGATATAGAGAGATAGAGAGATAGAGAGATAGGAAGATAGAAAGATAGAGAGATAGAGAGATAGAGAGACAGAAAGATAGAGAGATAGAGAGATAGAGAGATAGAGAGATAGAGAGATAGAGAGATAGAGAGATAGAGAGATAGAGAGATAGAGAGATAGAAAGATAGAGAGATAGAGAGATAGAGAGATAGAGAGATAGAGAGATAGAGAGATAGAGAGATAGAGAGATAGAGAGATAGAGAGACAGAGAGATAGAGAGATAGAGAGATAGAGAGATACAGAGATACAGAGATAGAGAGATAGAGAGATAGAGAGATAGAGAGATAGAGAGATAGAGAGATAGAGAGATAGAAAGATAGAGAGATCGAGAGATCGAGAGATCAAGAGATAGAGAGATAGAAAGATAGAGAAATAGAGAGATAGAGAGATAGAAAGATAGACAGATTAAGGGATAGAGGGATTGAGAGATAGAGAGATAGACAGATAGAGAGATAAAGAAATAGAGAGATAGAGAGATAAAGAAATAGAGAGATAAAGAGATAGAGAGATAGAGAGATAGAGAGATAGAGAGATAGAGAGATAGAGAGATAGAGAGATAGAGAGACAGAGAGATAGAGAGATAGAGAGATAGAGAGATAGAGAGATAGAGAGATAGAAAGATAGAAAGATACAGAGATAAAGAGATAGAGAGATAGAGAGATAGAAAGATAGAGAGATATAGAGATGGAGAGTTAGAGAGATAGAAAGATAGAGAGATAGAGAGATTGAAAGGTAGAGAGATAAAGAGAACGAGAGATAGAGAAATAGAGAGATAGAGAGATAGAGAGATAGAGAGATAGAGAGATAGAGAGATAGAGAGATAGAGAGATAGAGATATAGAGAGATAGAGAGATAGAAAGATAAAGCGATAGAGAGATAGAGAGATAGAGAGATATAGAGATAGAGAGATAGAGAGATAGAGAGATAGAGAGATAGGGAGATAGAGAGATAGAGAGATAGAGAGATAGAGAGATAGAGAGATAAAGAGAACGAGAGATAGAGAAATAGAGAGATAGAGAGATAGAGAGATAAAGAGATAGAGAGATAGAGATATAGAGAGATAGAGAGATAGAAAAATAGAGCGATAGAGAGATAGAGAGATAGAGAGATAGAGAGATAGAGAGATAGAGAGATAGAGAGATAGAGAGATAGAGAGATAGAGAGATAGAGAGATAGAGAGATAGAGAGATAGAGAGATAGAGAGATAGAGAGATAGAGAGATAAAGAGATAGAGAGATAGAGAGATAGAGAGATAGAGAGATAGAGAGATAAAGAGATAGAGAGATAGAGAGACAGAGAGATAAAGAGATAGAGAGATAGAAAGATAGAGAGATAGAGAGATAAAGAGATAGAGAGATAGAAAGATAGAGATATAGAGAGAAAGAGAAATAGCGAAGTAGAGAGATAGAGAGATGGGGAGATAGAAAAATAGAGTGATAGAGAGATAGATAGATATAGAGATAGAAAGATAGAGAGATGAAGGGATAGAGAAATAGAGAGGTAGAGAGATAGAGAGATAGAGAGATAGAGAGATAGAGAGATAGAGAGATAGAGAGATAGCAAGATAGAAAGATAGAAAGATAGAGAGATAGAGAGATAGAGAGATAGAGAGATAGAGAGATAGAGAGATAGAGAGATAGAGAGATAGAGAGAAAGAGAGATAGAGAGGTAGAGAGATAGAGAGATAGAGAGATAGAGAGATAGAGAGATAGAGAGATAGAGAGATAGAGAGATAGAGAGATAGAGAGATACCGAGATAGAAAGATAGAGAGATAGATAGAGAGAGAGATAGAGAGATAGAGAGATAGAGAGATAGAGAGATAGAGAGATAGAAAGATAGAGAGATAGAGAGATAGAGAGTCAGAGAGATAAAGAGATAGCGAGATAGAGAAATAGAGAGATAGAGAGATAAAGAGATAGCGAGATAGAGAAATAGAGAGATAGAGAGATCTAGAGTTAGAGAGATGAAGAGATGAAAAGATAATAAGATAGAGAGATAGAGAAATAAAGAAATAGAGAGATAGAGAAATAAAGAGATAGAGAAATAGAGAAAAAGAGAAATAGAGCAATAGAGAGATAGAGAGATAGAGAAATAGAAAGATAAAGAGATAGAGAGATAAAGAGATAGAGAGATGGAGAGTCAGAGAGATAGAAAAATAGAGAGATAGAGAGATAGAGGCATGCAGAGATGGAGCGATAGAAAGATAGGGAGATAGAAAGATAGAAAGATAGAGAGATAGGGAGATAGAAAGATAGAGAGATAGAGAGATAGATAGATAGAGAGATAGAGAGATAGAGAGATAGAGAGATAAAGAAATAAAAAGATATAGGGATAGAGAGATAGAGAGATAGAGAGATAGAGAGATAGAGAGATAGAGAGATAGAGAGATAGAGAGATAGAGAGATAGAGAGATAGAGAGATAGAGAGATAGAGAGATAGAGGGATAGAGAGAAAGAGAGATAGAGAGATAGAGAGATAGAGAGATAGAAAGATAGAGAGATAGAGAGATAGAGAGATAGAGAGATAGAGAGATATAGAGATAGAGAGATAGAGAGATAGAGAGATAGAGAGATAGAGAGATAGAGAGATAGAGAGATAGAGAGATAGAGAGATAGAGAGATAGAGAGATAGAGAGATAGAGAGATAGAGAGATAGAGAGATAGAGAGATAGAGAGATAGAGAGATAGAGAGATAGAGAGATAGAGAGATAGAGAGATGGAAAGATAGAGAGATAGAGAGATAGAGAGATAGAGAGATAGAGAGATAGAGAGATAGAGAGATAGAAAGATAGAGAGATGGAGAGATAGAGAGGCTTAGAGATTGAGAGATTGAGAGATAGAGAGATAGAAAAATAGAAAGATAGAGAGATAGAGAGATGGAGAGATAGAGTAATAAAGAGATAGAGAGATAGAGAGATAGAGAGATAGAGAGATAGAGAGATAGAGAGATAGAGAGATAGAAAGATAGAGAGATAGAGAGATAGAGAGTCAGAGAGATAAAGAGATAGCGAGATAGAGAAATAGAGAGATAGAGAGATAAAGAGATAGCGAGATAGAGAAATAGAGAGATAGAGAGATCTAGAGATAGAGAGATAGAGAGATAGAGAGATAGAGAGATAGAGAGACAGAGAGATAGAGGGATAGAGAGAAAGAGAGATAGAGAGATAGAGAGATAGAGAGATAGAGAGATAGAGAGATAGAAAGATAGAGAGATAGAGAGATAGAGAGATAGAGAGATAGAGAGATAGAAAGATAGAGAGATAGAGAGATAGAGAGATAGAGAGATAGAGAGATAGAGAGATAGAGAGATAAAGAGATAAAAAGATATAGGAATAGAGAGATAGAGAGATAGAGAGATAGAGAGATAGAGAGATAGAGAGATAGAGAGATAGAGAGATAGAGAGATAGAGAGATAGAGGGATAGAGAGAAAGAGAGATAGAGAGATAGAGAGATAGAGAGATAGAGAGATAGAGAGATAGAAAGATAGAGAGATAGAGAGATAGAGAGATAGAGAGATAGAGAGATAGAAAGATAGAGAGATAGAGAGATAGAGAGATAGAGAGATAGAGAGATAGAGAGATAGAGAGATAGAGAGATAGCAAGATAGAGAGATAGAGAGATAGAGAGATAGAGAGATAGAGAGATAGAGAGATAGAGAGATAGAGAGATAGAAAGATAGAGAGATAGAGAGACAGAGAGATAGAGAGATAGAGAGATAGAGAGATAGAGAGATAGAGAGATAAAAAGATAGAGAGATAGAGAGATAGAGAGATAGAGGGATAGAGAGATAGAGAGATAGAGAGATAGAGAGATAGAGAGATAGAGAGATAGAGAGATAAAGAGATAGAGAGATAGAGAGATAGAAAGATAGAGGGATAGACGAATAGAGAGATAGAGAGATAGAGAGATAAAGAGATAGAGAGATAGAGAGATAGAGAGATAGAGAGATAGAGAGATAGAGAGATAGAGGGATAGAGGGATAGAGAAATAGAAAGATTGAAAGATAGAAAGAAAGCAAGATAGAGAGATCGAGAGATAGAGATATAGAGAGATAGAGAGATAGAGAGATAGGAAGATAGAAAGATAGAGAGATAGAGAGATAGAGAGACAGAAAGATAGAGAGATAGAGAGATAGAGAGATAGAGAGATAGAGAGATAGAGAGATAGAGAGATAGAGAGATAGAGAGATAGAGAGATAGAGAGATAGAAAGATAGAGAGATAGAGAGATAGAGAGATAGAGAGATAGAGAGATAGAGAGATAGAGAGATAGAGAGACAGAGAGATAGAGAGATAGAGAGATAGAGAGATACAGAGATACAGAGATAGAGAGATAGAGAGATAGAGAGATAGAGAGATAGAGAGATAGAGAGATAGAAAGATAGAGAGATCGAGAGATCGAGAGATCGAGAGATCAAGAGATAGAGAGACAGAAAGATAGAGAAATAGAGAGATAGAGAGATAGAAAGATAGACAGATTAAGGGATAGAGGGATTGAGAGATAGAGAGATAGACAGATAGAGAGATAAAGAAATAGAGAGATAGAGAGATAAAGAAATAGAGAGATAAAGAGATAGAGAGATAGAGAGATAGAGAGATAGAGAGATAGAGAGATAGAGAGATAGAGAGATAGAGAGACAGAGAGATAGAGAGATAGAGAGATAGAGAGATAGAGAGATAGAGAGATAGAAAGATAGAAAGATACAGAGATAAAGAGATAGAGAGATAGAGAGATAGAAAGATAGAGAGATATAGAGATGGAGAGTTAGAGAGATAGAAAGATAGAGAGATAGAGAGATTGAAAGGGAGGGAGATAAAGAGAACAAGAGATAGAGAAATAGAGAGATAGAGAGATAGAGAGATAGAGAGATAGAGAGATAGAGAGATAGAGAGATAGAGATATAGAGAGATAGAGAGATAGAAAGATAAAGCGATAGAGAGATAGAGAGATAGAGAGATATAGAGATAGAGAGATAGAGAGATAGAGAGATAGAGAGATAGGGAGATAGAGAGATAGAGAGATAGAGAGATAGAGAGATAAAAAGAACGAGAGATAGAGAAATAGAGAGATAGAGAGATAGAGAGATAAAGAGATAGAGACATAGAGATATAGAGAGATAGAGAGATAGAAAAATAGAGCGATAGAGAGATAGAGAGATAGAGAGATAGAGAGATAGAGAGATAGAGAGATAGAGAGATAGAGAGATAGAGAGATAGAGAGATAGAGAGATAGAGAGATAGAGAGATAGAGAGATAGAGAGATAGAGAGATAGAGAGATAAAGAGATAGAGAGATAGAGAGATAGAGAGATAGAGAGATAGAGAGATAAAGAGATAGAGAGATAGAGAGATAGAGAGATAAAGAGATAGAGAGATAGAAAGATAGAGAGATAGAGAGATAAAGAGATAGAGAGATAGAAAGATAGAGATATAGAGAGAAAGAGAAATAGCGGAGTAGAGAGATAGAGAGATGGGGAGATAGAAAAATAGAGTGATAGAGAGATAGATAGATATAGAGATAGAAAGATAGAGAGATGAAGGGATAGAGAAATAGAGAGGTAGAGAGATAGAGAGATAGAGAGATAGAGAGATAGAGAGATAGAGAGATAGAGAGATAGCAAGATAGAAAGATAGAAAGATAGAGAGATAGAGAGATAGAGAGATAGAGAGATAGAGAGATAGAGAGATAGAGAGATAGAGAGATAGAGAGAAAGAGAGATAGAGAGGTAGAGAGATAGAGAGATAGAGAGATAGAGAGATAGAGAGATAGAGAGATAGAGAGATAGAGAGATAGAGAGATAGAGAGATACCGAGATAGAAAGATAGAGAGATAGATAGAGAGAGAGATAGAGAGATAGAGAGATAGAGAGATAGAGAGATAGAAAGATAGAGAGATAGAGAGATAGAGAGTCAGAGAGATAAAGAGATAGCGAGATAGAGAAATAGAGAGATAGAGAGATAAAGAGATAGCGAGATAGAGAAATAGAGAGATAGAGAGATCTAGAGTTAGAGAGATGAAGAGATGAAAAGATAATAAGATAGAGAGATAGAGAAATAAAGAAATAGAGAGATAGAGAAATAAAGAGATAAAGAAATAGAGAAAAAGAGAAATAGAGCAATAGAGAGATAGAGAGATAGAGAAATAGAAAGATAAAGAGATAGAGAGATAAAGAGATAGAGAGATGGAGAGTCAGAGAGATAGAAAAATAGAGAGATAGAGAGATAGAGGCATGCAGAGATGGAGCGATAGAAAGATAGGGAGATAGAAAGATAGAAAGATAGAGAGATAGGGAGATAGAAAGATAGAGAGATAGAGAGATAGATAGATAGAGAGATAGAGAGATAGAGAGATAGAGAGATAAAGAAATAAAAAGATATAGGGATAGAGAGATAGAGAGATAGAGAGATAGAGAGATAGAGAGATAGAGAGATAGAGAGATAGAGAGATAGAGAGATAGAGAGATAGAGAGATAGAGAGATAGAGGGATAGAGAGAAAGAGAGATAGAGAGATAGAGAGATAGAGAGATAGAGAGATAGAAAGATAGAGAGATAGAGAGATAGAGAGATAGAGAGATAGAGAGATATAGAGATAGAGAGATAGAGAGATAGAGAGATAGAGAGATAGAGAGATAGAGAGATAGAGAGATAGAGAGATAGAGAGATAGAGAGATAGAGAGATAGAGAGATAGAGAGATAGAGAGATAGAGAGATAGAGAGATAGAGAGATAGAGAGATAGAGAGATAGAGAGATAGAGAGATAGAGAGATAGAGAGATGGAAAGATAGAGAGATAGAGAGATAGAGAGATAGAGAGATAGAGAGATAGAGAGATAGAGAGATAGAAAGATAGAGAGATGGAGAGATAGAGAGATTTAGAGATTGAGAGATTGAGAGATAGAGAGATAGAAAAATAGAAAGATAGAGAGATAGAGAGATGGAGAGATAGAGTAATAAAGAGATAGAGAGATAGAGAGATAGAGAGATAGAGAGATAGAGAGATAGAGAGATAGAGAGATAGAGAGATAGAAAGATAGAGAGATAGAGAGATAGAGAGTCAGAGAGATAAAGAGATAGCGAGATAGAGAAATATAGAGATAGAGAGATAAAGAGATAGCGAGATAGAGAAATAGAGAGATAGAGAGATCTAGAGATAGAGAGATAGAGAGATAGAGAGATAGAGAGATAGAGAGACAGAGAGATGGAGAGATAGAGAGATAAAGAGATAAAGAGATAGAGAGACAGAGAGATAGAGAGATAGAGAGATAGAAAGATAGAGAGATAGAGAGATAGAGAGATAGAGAGATAGAGAGATAGAGAGATAGAGAGGTAGAGAGATAGAGAGGTAGAGAGATAGAGAGATAGAGAGATAGAGAGATAGAGAGATAGAGAGATAGAGAGATAGAGAGATAGAGAGATAGAGAGATAGAGAGATAGAGAGATAGAGAGATAGAGAGATGGAGAGATAGAGAGATAGAGAGATAAAGAGATAGAGAGATAGAGAGATAGAGAGATAGAGAGATAGAGAGATAGAGAGATAGAGAGATAGAGAGATAGAGAGATAGAGAGATAGAGAGATAGAGAGATAGAGAGATAGAGAGATAGAGAGATAGAGAGATAGAGAGATAGAGAGATAGAGAGATAGAGAGTCAGAGAGATAGAGAGATAGAGAGATAGAGAGATAGAGAGATAGAGAGATAGAGAGATAGAGAGATAGAGAGATAGAGAGATAGAGAGATAGAAAGATAGAGAGATAGAGAGATAGAGAAATAGAGAGATAGAGAGATAGAGAGATAGAGAGATAGAGAGATAGAGATATAGAGAGATAGATAGATAGAAAGATAAAGCGATAGAGAGATAGAGAGATAGAGAGATAGAGAGATAGAGAGATAGAGAGATAGAGAGATAGAGAGATAGAGAGATCGAGAGATAGAGAGATAGAGAGATAGAGAGATAGAGAGATAGAGAGATAAAGAGATAGAGAGATAGAGAGATAGAGAGATAGAGAGATAGAGAGATAGAGAGATAGAGAGATAGAGAGATAGAGAGATAGGGAGATAGAGAGATAGAGAGATAAGGAGATAGAGAGATAGAGAGATAGAGAGATAAAGAGATAGAGAGATAGAGAGATAGAGAGATAAAGAGATAGAGAGATAGAAAGATAGAGAGATAGAGAGATAAAGAGATAGAGAGATAGAAAGATAGAGATATAGAGAGAAAGAGAAATAGCAAAGTAGAGAGATAGAGAGATGGGGAGATAGAAAAATAGAGTGATACAGAGATAGATAGATATAGAGATAGAAAGATAGAGAGATGAAGAGATAGAGAAATAGAGAGGTAGAGAGATAGAGAGATAGAGAGATAGAGAGAAAGAGAGATAGAGAGATAGCAAGTTAGAGAGATAGAAAGATAGAGAGATAGAGAGATAGGAGAGATAGAGAGATAGAGAGATAGAGAGATAGAGAGATAGAGAGATAGAGAGATAGAGAGATAGAGAGATAGAGAGATAGAGAGATAGAGAGATAGAGAGATAGAGAGATAGAGAGATAGAGAGATAGAGAGATAGAGAGATAGAGAGATAGAGAGATAGAGAGATAGAGAGATAGAGAGATAAAGAGATAGAGAGATAGAGAGATACCGAGATAGAAAGATAGGAAGATAGATAGATAGAGAGATAGAGAGATAGAGAAATAGAGAGATAGAGAGATAGAAAGATAGAGAGATAGAGAGATAGAGAGTCAGAGAGATAAAGAGATAAAGAGATAGAGAAATAGAGAGATAGAGAGATAAAGAGATACCGAGATAGAGAAATAGAGAGATAGAGAGATCTAGAGTTAGAGAGATGAAGAGATGAAAAGATAATAAGATAGAGAGATAGAGAAATAAAGAAATAGAGAGATAGAGAGATAAAGAGATAGAGAAATAGAGAAATAGAGAAATAGAGCAATAGAGAGATAGAGAGATAGAGAAATAGAAAGATAAAGAGATAGAGAGATAGAGAGATAGAGAGATGGAGAGTCAGAGAGATAGAAAAATAGAGAGATAGAGAGATAGAGGCATGCAGAGATGGAGCGATAGAAAGATAGGGAGATAGAGAGATAGAAAGATAGAGAGATAGGGAGATAGAAAGATAGAGAGATAGAGAGATAGAGAGATAGAGAGATAGAGAGATAGAGAGATAGAGAGATAAAGAGATAAAAAGATATAGGAATAGAGAGATAGAGAGATAGAGAGATAGAGAGATAGAGAGATAGAGAGATAGAGAGATAGAGAGATAGAGAGATAGAGAGATAGAGGGATAGAGAGAAAGAGAGATAGAGAGATAGAGAGATAGAGAGATAGAGAGATAGAGAGATAGAAAGATAGAGAGATAGAGAGATAGAGAGATAGAGAGATAGAGAGATAGAGAGATAGAGAGATAGAGAGATAGAGAGATAGAGAGATAGAGAGATAGAGAGATAGAGAGATAGAGAGATAGAGAGATAGCAAGATAGAGAGATAGAGAGATAGAGAGATAGAGAGATAGAAAGATAGAGAGATAGAGAGATAGAGAGATAGAGAGATAGAAAGATAGAGAGATAGAGAGACAGAGAGATAGAGAGATAGAGAGATAGAGAGATAGAGAGATAGAGAGATAGAGAGATAAAAAGATAGAGAGATAGAGAGATAGAGAGATAGAGGGATAGAGAGATAGAGAGATAGAGAGATAGAGAGATAGAGAGATAGAGAGATAAAGAGATAGAGAGATAGAGAGATAGAAAGATAGAGGGATAGACGAATAGAGAGATAGAGAGATAGAGAGATAGAGAGATAGAGAGATAGAGAGATAGAGAGATAGAGAGATAGAGAGATAGAGAGATAGAGGGATAGAGGGATAGAGAAATAGAAAGATTGAAAGATAGAAAGAAAGCAAGATAGAGAGATCGAGAGATAGAGATATAGAGAGATAGAGAGATAGAGAGATAGGAAGATAGAAAGATAGAGAGATAGAGAGATAGAGAGACAGAAAGATAGAGAGATAGAGAGATAGAGAGATAGAGAGATAGAGAGATAGAGAGATAGAGAGATAGAGAGATAGAGAGATAGAGAGATAGAAAGATAGAGAGATAGAGAGATAGAGAGATAGAGAGATAGAGAGATAGAGAGATAGAGAGATAGAGAGATAGAGAGACAGAGAGATAGAGAGATAGAGAGATAGAGAGATACAGAGATACAGAGATACAGAGATAGAGAGATAGAGAGATAGAGAGATAGAGAGATAGAGAGATAGAGAGATAGAAAGATAGAGAGATCGAGAGATCGAGAGATCAAGAGATAGAGAGATAGAAAGATAGAGAAATAGAGAGATAGAGAGATAGAAAGATAGACAGATTAAGGGATAGAGGGATTGAGAGATAGAGAGATAGACAGATAGAGAGATAAAGAAATAGAGAGATAGAGAGATAAAGAAATAGAGAGATAAAGAGATAGAGAGATAGAGAGATAGAGAGATAGAGAGATAGAGAGATAGAGAGATAGAGAGATAGAGAGACAGAGAGATAGAGAGATAGAGAGATAGAGAGATAGAGAGATAGAGAGATAGAAAGATAGAAAGATACAGAGATAAAGAGATAGAGAGATAGAGAGATAGAAAGATAGAGAGATATAGAGATGGAGAGTTAGAGAGATAGAAAGATAGAGAGATAGAGAGATTGAAAGGTAGAGAGATAAAGAGAACGAGAGATAGAGAAATAGAGAGATAGAGAGATAGAGAGATAGAGAGATAGAGAGATAGAGAGATAGAGAGATAGAGAGATAGAGATATAGAGAGATAGAGAGATAGAAAGATAAAGCGATAGAGAGATAGAGAGATAGAGAGATATAGAGATAGAGAGATAGAGAGATAGAGAGATAGAGAGATAGGGAGATAGAGAGATAGAGAGATAGAGAGATAGAGAGATAGAGAGATAGAGAGATAGAGAGATAGAGAGATAGAGAGATAGAGAGATAGAGAGATAGAGAGATAGAGAGATAGAGAGATAGAGAGATAGAGAGATAGAGAGATAGAGAGATAGAGAGATAGGGAGGTAGAGAGATAGAGAGATAAAGAGATAGTGAGATAGAAAGATAGAGATATAGAGAGAAAGAGAAATAGCGAAGTAGAGAGATAGAGAGATGGGGAGATAGAAAAATAGAGTGATAGAGAGATAGATAGATATAGAGATAGAAAGATAGAGAGATGAAGAGATAGAGAAATAGAGAGGTAGAGAGATAGAGAGATAAAGAGATAGAGAGATAGAGATATAGAGATATAGAGAGATAGAGAGATAGAAAAATAGAGCGATAGAGAGATAGAGAGATAGAGAGATAGGAAGATAGAAAGATAGAGAGATAGAGAGATAGAGAGACAGAAAGATAGAGAGATAGAGAGATAGAGAGATAGAGAGATAGAGAGATAGAGAGATAGAGAGATAGAGAGATAGAAAGATAGAGAGATAGAGAGATAGAGAGATAGAGAGATAGAGAGATAGAGAGATAGAGAGATAGAGAGATAGAGAGACAGAGAGATAGAGAGATAGAGAGATAGAGAGATACAGAGATACAGAGATAGAGAGATAGAGAGATAGAGAGATAGAGAGATAGAGAGATAGAGAGATAGAAAGATAGAGAGATCGAGAGATAGAGAGATAGAGAGATAGAAAGATAGAAAGATAGAAAGATACAGAGATAGAGAGATAGAGAGATAGAGAGATAGAAAGATAGAGAGATATAGAGATGGAGAGTTAGAGAGATAGAAAGATAGAGAGATAGAGAGATTGAAAGGTAGAGAGGTAAAGAGAACGAGAGATAGAGAAATAGAGAGATAGAGAGATAGAGAGATAGAGAGATAGAGAGATAGAGAGATAGAGATATAGAGAGATAGATAGATAGAAAGATAAAGCGATAGAGAGATAGAGAGATAGAGAGATAGAGAGATAGAAAGATAGAGAGATAGAGAGATAGAGAGATCGAGAGATAGAGAGATAGAGAGATAGAGAGATAGAGAGATAGAGAGATAGAGAGATAGAGAGATAGAGAGATAGAGAGATAGAGAGATAGAGAGATAGAGAGATAGAGAGATAGAGAGATAGAGAGATAGAGAGATAGGGAGATAGAGAGATAGAGAGATAAGGAGATAGAGAGATAGAGAGATAGAGAGATAAAGAGATAGAGAGATAGAGAGATAGAGAGATAAAGAGATAGAGAGATAGAAAGATAGAGAGATAGAGAGATAAAGAGATAGAGAGATAGAAAGATAGAGATATAGAGAGAAAGAGAAATAGCAAAGTAGAGAGATAGAGAGATGGGGAGATAGAAAAATAGAGTGATACAGAGATAGATAGATATAGAGATAGAAAGATAGAGAGATGAAGAGATAGAGAAATAGAGAGGTAGAGAGATAGAGAGATAGAGAGATAGAGAGAAAGAGAGATAGAGAGATAGCAAGATAGAGAGATAGAAAGATAGAGAGATAGAGAGATAGAGAGATAGAAAGATAGAGAGATAGAGAGATAGAGAGATAGAGAGATAGAGAGATAGAGAGATAGAGAGATAGAGAGATAGAGAGATAGAGAGATAGAGAGATAGAGAGATAGAGAGATAGAGAGATACAGAGATAGAGAGATAGAGAGATAGAGAGATAGAGAGATAGAGAGATAGAGAGATAAAGAGATAGAGAGATAGAGAGATACCGAGATAGAAAGATAGGAAGATAGATAGATAGAGAGATAGAGAGATAGAGAAATAGAGAGATAGAGAGATAGAAAGATAGAGAGATAGAGAGATAGAGAGTCAGAGAGATAAGGAGATAAAGAGATAGAGAAATAGAGAGATAGAGAGATAAAGAGATACCGAGATAGAGAAATAGAGAGATAGAGAGATCTAGAGTTAGAGAGATGAAGAGATGAAAAGATAATAAGATAGAGAGATAGAGAAATAAAGAAATAGAGAGATAGAGAGATAAAGAGATAGAGAAATAGAGAAATAGAGAAATAGAGCAATAGAGAGATAGAGAGATAGAGAAATAGAAAGATAAAGAGATAGAGAGATAGAGAGATAGAGAGATGGAGAGTCAGAGAGATAGAAAAATAGAGAGATAGAGAGATAGAGGCATGCAGAGATGGAGCGATAGAAAGATAGGGAGATAGAGAGATAGAAAGATAGAGAGATAGGGAGATAGAAAGATAGAGAGATAGAGAGATAGAGAGATAGAGAGATAGAGAGATAGAGAGATAGAGAGATAAAGAGATAAAAAGATATAGGAATAGAGAGATAGAGAGATAGAGAGATAGAGAGATAGAGAGATAGAGAGATAGAGAGATAGAGAGATAGAGAGATAGAGGGATAGAGAGAAAGAGAGATAGAGAGATAGAGAGATAGAGAGATAGAGAGATAGAGAGATAGAGAGATAGAGAGATAGAAAGATAGAGAGATAGAGAGATAGAGAGATAGAGAGATAGAGAGATAGAGAGATAGAGAGATAGAGAGATAGAGAGATAGAGAGATAGAGAGATAGAGAGATAGAGAGATAGAGAGATAGCAAGATAGAGAGATAGAGAGATAGAGAGATAGAGAGATAGAGAGATAGAGAGATAGAGAGATAGAGAGATAGAAAGATAGAGAGATAGAGAGACAGAGAGATAGAGAGATAGAGAGATAGAGAGATAGAGAGATAGAGAGATAAAAAGATAGAGAGATAGAGAGATAGAGAGATAGAGGGATAGAGAGATAGAGAGATAGAGAGATAGAGAGATAGAGAGATAGAGAGATAGAGAGATAGAGAGATAGAGAGATAGAGAGATAGAAAGATAGAGGGATAGACGAATAGAGAGATAGAGAGATAGAGAGATAGAGAGATAGAGAGATAGAGAGATAGAGAGATAGAGAGATAGAGAGATAGAGAGATAGAGGGATAGAGGGATAGAAAAATAGAAAGATTGAAAGATAGAAAGAAAGCAAGATAGAGAGATCGAGAGATAGAGAGATAGAGAGATAGAGAGATAGAGAGATAGGAAGATAGAAAGATAGAGAGATAGAGAGATAGAGAGACAGAAAGATAGAGAGATAGAGAGATAGAGAGATAGAGAGATAGAGAGATAGAGAGATAGAGAGATAGAGAGATAGAAAGATAGAGAGATAGAGAGATAGAGAGATAGAGAGATAGAGAGATAGAGAGATAGAGAGATAGAGAGATAGAGAGACAGAGAGATAGAGAGATAGAGAGATAGAGAGATACAGAGATACAGAGATAAAGAGATAGAGAGATAGAGAGATAGAGAGATAGAGAGATAGAGAGATAGAAAGATAGAGAGATCGAGAGATCGAGAGATCAAGAGATAGAGAGATAGAAAGATAGAGAAATAGAGAGATAGAGAGATAGAAAGATAGACAGATTAAGGGATAGAGGGATTGAGAGATAGAGAGATAGACAGATAGAGAGATAAAGAAATAGAGAGATAGAGAGATAAAGAAATAGAGAGATAAAGAGATAGAGAGATAGAGAGATAGAGAGATAGAGAGATAGAGAGATAGAGAGATAGAGAGACAAAGAGATAGAGAGATAGAGAGATAGAGAGATAGAGAGATAGAGAGATAGAAAGATAGAGAGATATAGAGATGGAGAGTTAGAGAGATAGAAAGATAGAGAGATAGAGAGATTGAAAGGTAGAGAGATAAAGAGAACGAGAGATAGAGAAATAGAGAGATAGAGAGATAGAGAGATAGAGAGATAGAGAGATAGAGAGATAGAGAGATAGAGATATAGAGAGATAGAGAGATAGAAAGATAAAGCGATAGAGAGATAGAGAGATAGAGAGATATAGAGATAGAGAGATAGAGAGATAGAGAGATAGAGAGATAGAGAGATAGAGAGATAGAGAGATAGAGAGATAGAGAGATAGAGAGATAGAGAGATAGAGAGATAGAGAGATAGAGAGATAGAGAGATAGAGAGATAGAGAGATAGAGAGATAGGGAGGTAGAGAGATAGAGAGATAAAGAGATAGAGAGATAGAAAGATAGAGATATAGAGAGAAAGAGAAATAGCGAAGTAGAGAGATAGAGAGATGGGGAGATAGAAATATAGAGTGATAGAGAGATAGATAGATATAGAGATAGAAAGATAGAGAGATGAAGAGATAGAGAAATAGAGAGGTAGAGAGATAGAGAGATAGAGAGATAGAGAGATAGAGAGATAGAGAGATAGAGAGATAGAGAGATAGCAAGATAGAAAGATAGAAAGATAGAGAGATAGAGAGATAGAGAGATAGAGAGATAGAGAGATAGAGAGATAGAGAGATAGAGAGATAGAGAGATAGAGAGATACAGAGATAGAGAGATTGAAAGGTAGAGAGATAAAGAGAACGAGAGATAGAGAAATAGAGAGATAGAGAGATAGAGAGATAAAGAGATAGAGAGATAGAGATATAGAGAGATAGAGAGATAGAAAAATAGAGAGATAGAGAGATAGAGAGATAGAGAGATAGAGAGATAGAGAGATAGAGAGATAGAGAGATAGAGAGATAGAGAGATAGAGAGATAGAGAGATAGAGAGATAGAGAGATAGAGAGATAGAGAGATAGAGAGATAGAGAGATAGAGAGATAGAGAGATAGAGAGATAGAGAGATTGAAAGGTAGAGAGATAAAGAGAACGAGAGATAGAGAAATAGAGAGATAGAGAGATAGAGAGATAAAGAGATAGAGAGATAGAGATATAGAGATTTAGAGAGATAGAGAGATAGAAAAATAGAGCGATAGAGAGATAGAGAGATAGAGAGATAGGGAGATAGAGAGATAGAGAGATAGAGAGATAGAAAGATAGAGAGATATAGAGATGGAGAGTTAGAGAGATAGAAAGATAGAGAGATAGAGAGATTGAAAGGTAGAGAGATAAAGAGAACGAGAGATAGAGAAATAGAGAGATAGAGAGATAGAGAGATAGAGAGATAGAGAGATAGAGAGATAGAGAGATAGAGATATAGAGAGATAGATAGATAGAAAGATAAAGCGATAGAGAGATAGAGAGATAGAGAGATAGAGAGATAGAGAGATAGAGAGATAGAGAGATAGAGAGATCGAGAGATAGAGAGATAGAGAGATAGAGAGATAGAGAGATAGAGAGATAGAGAGATAGAGAGATAGAGAGATAGAGAGATAGAGAGATAGAGAGATAGAGAGATAGAGAGATAGGGAGATAGAGAGATAGAGAGATAAGGAGATAGAGAGATAGAGAGATAGCGAGATAAAGAGATAGAGAGATAGAGAGATAGAGAGATAAAGAGATAGAGAGATAGAAAGATAGAGAGATAGAGAGATAAAGAGATAGAGAGATAGAAAGATAGAGATATAGAGAGAAAGAGAAATAGCAAAGGAGAGATAGAGAGATGGGGAGATAGAAAAATAGAGTGATACAGAGATAGATAGATATAGAGATAGAAAGATAGAGAGATGAAGAGATAGAGAAATAGAGAGGTAGAGAGATAGAGAGATAGAGAGATAGAGAGAAAGAGAGATAGAGAGATAGCAAGATAGAGAGATAGAAAGATAGAGAGATAGAGAGATAGAGAGATAGAGAGATAGAGAGATAGAGAGATAGAGAGATAGAGAGATAGAGAGATAGAGAGATAGAGAGATAGAGAGATAGAGAGATAGAGAGATAGAGAGATAGAGAGATAGAGAGATAGAGAGATAGAGAGATAGAGAGATAGAGAGATAGAAAGATAAAGAGATAGAGAGATAGAGAGATACCGAGATAGAAAGATAGGAAGATAGATAGATAGAGAGATAGAGAGATAGAGAAATAGAGAGATAGAGAGATAGAAAGATAGAGAGATAGAGAGATAGAGAGTCAGAGAGATAAAGAGATAAAGAGATAGAGAAATAGAGAGATAGAGAGATAAAGAGATACCGAGATAGAGAAATAGAGAGATAGAGAGATCTAGAGTTAGAGAGATGAAGAGATGAAAAGATAATAAGATAGAGAGATAGAGAAATAAAGAAATAGAGAGATAGAGAGATAAAGAGATAGAGAAATAGAGAAATAGAGAAATAGAGCAATAGAGAGATAGAGAGATAGAGAAATAGAAAGATAAAGAGATAGAGAGATAGAGAGATAGAGAGATGGAGAGTCAGAGAGATAGAAAAATAGAGAGATAGAGAGATAGAGGCATGCAGAGATGGAGCGATAGAAAGATAGGGAGATAGAGAGATAGAAAGATAGAGAGATAGGGAGATAGAAAGATAGAGAGATAGAGAGATAGAGAGATAGAGAGATAGAGAGATAGAGAGATAGAGAGATAAAGAGATAAAAAGATATAGGAATAGAGAGATAGAGAGATAGAGAGATAGAGAGATAGAGAGATAGAGAGATAGAGAGATAGAGAGATAGAGAGATAGAGGGATAGAGAGAAAGAGAGATAGAGAGATAGAGAGATAGAGAGATAGAGAGATAGAGAGATAGAAAGATAGAGAGATAGAGAGATAGAGAGATAGAGAGATAGAGAGATAGAAAGATAGAGAGATAGAGAGATAGAGAGATAGAGAGATAGAGAGATAGAGAGATAGGGAGATAGAGAGATAGCAAGATAGAGAGATAGAGAGATAGAGAGATAGAGAGATAGAGAGATAGAGAGATAGAGAGATAGAGAGATAGAGAGATAGAAAGATAGAGAGATAGAGAGACAGAGAGATAGAGAGATAGAGAGATAGAGAGATAGAGAGATAGAGAGATAGAGAGATAAAAAGATAGAGAGATAGAGAGATAGAGAGATAGAGGGATAGAGAGATAGAGAGATAGAGAGATAGAGAGATAGAGAGATAGAGAGATAGAGAGATAAAGAGATAGAGAGATAGAGAGATAGAAAGATAGAGGGATAGACGAATAGAGAGATAGAGAGATAGAGAGATAGAGAGATAGAGAGATAGAGAGATAGAGAGATAGAGAGATAGAGAGATAGAGAGATAGAGGGATAGAGGGATAGAGAAATAGAAAGATTGAAAGATAGAAAGAAAGCAAGATAGAGAGATCGAGAGATAGAGATATAGAGAGATAGAGAGATAGAGAGATAGGAAGATAGAAAGATAGAGAGATAGAGAGATAGAGAGACAGAAAGATAGAGAGATAGAGAGATAGAGAGATAGAGAGATAGAGAGATAGAGAGATAGAGAGATAGAGAGATAGAGAGATAGAAAGATAGAGAGATAGAGAGATAGAGAGATAGAGAGATAGAGAGATAGAGAGATAGAGAGATAGAGAGATAGAGAGATAGAGAGACAGAGAGATAGAGAGATAGAGAGATAGAGAGATACAGAGATACAGAGATAGAGAGATAGAGAGATAGAGAGATAGAGAGATAGAGAGATAGAGAGATAGAAAGATAGAGAGATCGAGAGATCGAGAGATCAAGAGATAGAGAGATAGAAAGATAGAGAAATAGAGAGATAGAGAGATAGAAAGATAGACAGATTAAGGGATAGAGGGATTGAGAGATAGAGAGATAGACAGATAGAGAGATAAAGAAATAGAGAGATAGAGAGATAAAGAAATAGAGAGATAAAGAGATAGAGAGATAGAGAGATAGAGAGATAGAGAGATAGAGAGATAGAGAGATAGAGAGATAGAGAGATAGAGAGATAGAGAGACAGAGAGATAGAGAGATAGAGAGATAGAGAGATAGAGAGATAGAGAGATAGAAAGATAGAAAGATACAGAGATAAAGAGATAGAGAGATAGAGAGATAGAAAGATAGAGAGATATAGAGATGGAGAGTTAGAGAGATAGAAAGATAGAGAGATAGAGAGATTGAAAGGTAGAGAGATAAAGAGAACGAGAGATAGAGAAATAGAGAGATAGAGAGATAGAGAGATAGAGAGATAGAGAGATAGAGAGATAGAGAGATAGAGATATAGAGAGATAGAGAGATAGAAAGATAAAGCGATAGAGAGATAGAGAGATAGAGAGATATAGAGATAGAGAGATAGAGAGATAGAGAGATAGAGAGATAGGGAGATAGAGAGATAGAGAGATAGAGAGATAGAGAGATAAAGAGAACGAGAGATAGAGAAATAGAGAGATAGAGAGATAGAGAGATAAAGAGATAGAGAGATAGAGATATAGAGAGATAGAGAGATAGAAAAATAGAGCGATAGAGAGATAGAGAGATAGAGAGATAGAGAGATAGAGAGATAGAGAGATAGAGAGATAGAGAGATAGAGAGATAGAGAGATAGAGAGATAGAGAGATAGAGAGATAGAGAGATAGAGAGATAGAGAGATAGAGAGATAGAGAGATAAAGAGATAGAGAGATAGAGAGATAGAGAGATAGAGAGATAGAGAGATAAAGAGATAGAGAGATAGAGAGATAGAGAGATAAAGAGATAGAGAGATAGAAAGATAGAGAGATAGAGAGATAAAGAGATAGAGAGATAGAAAGATAGAGATATAGAGAGAAAGAGAAATAGCGAAGTAGAGAGATAGAGAGATGGGGAGATAGAAAAATAGAGTGATAGAGAGATAGATAGATATAGAGATAGAAAGATAGAGAGATGAAGGGATAGAGAAATAGAGAGGTAGAGAGATAGAGAGATAGAGAGATAGAGAGATAGAGAGATAGAGAGATAGAGAGATAGCAAGATAGAAAGATAGAAAGATAGAGAGATAGAGAGATAGAGAGATAGAGAGATAGAGAGATAGAGAGATAGAGAGACGAAGAGATAGAGAGATAGAGAGATAGAGAGATAGAGAGATAGAGAGATAGAAAGATAGAAAGATACAGAGATAAAGAGATAGAGAGATAGAAAGATAGAAAGATAGAGAGATATAGAGATGGAGAGTTAGAGAGATAGAAAGATAGAGAGATAGAGAGATTGAAAGGTAGAGAGATAAAGAGAACGAGAGATAGAGAAATAGAGAGATAGAGAGATAGAGAGATAGAGAGATAGAGAGATAGAGAGATAGAGAGATAGAGAGATAGAGATATAGAGAGATAGAGAGATAGAAAGATAAAGCGATAGAGAGATAGAGAGATAGAGAGATATAGAGATAGAGAGATAGAGAGATAGAGAGATAGAGAGATAGAGAGATAGAGAGATAGAGAGATAGAGAGATAGAGAGATAGAGAGATAGAGAGATAGAGAGATAGAGAGATAGAGAGATAGAGAGATAGAGAGATAGAGAGATAGAGAGATAGAGAGATAGAGAGATAGAGAGATAGAGAGATAGAGAGATAGGGAGGTAGAGAGATAGAGAGATAAAGAGATAGAGAGATAGAAAGATAGAGATATAGAGAGAAAGAGAAATAGCGAAGTAGAGAGATAGAGAGATGGGGAGATAGAAATATAGAGTGATAGAGAGATAGATAGATATAGAGATAGAAAGATAGAGAGATGAAGAGATAGAGAAATAGAGAGGTAGAGAGATAGAGAGATAGAGAGATAGAGAGATAGAGAGATAGAGAGATAGAGAGATAGCAAGATAGAAAGATAGAAAGATAGAGAGATAGAGAGATAGAGAGATAGAGAGATAGAGAGATAGAGAGATAGAGAGATAGAGAGATAGAGAGATAGAGAGATAGAGAGATACAGAGATAGAGAGATTGAAAGGTAGAGAGATAAAGAGAACGAGAGATAGAGAAATAGAGAGATAGAGAGATAGAGAGATAAAGAGATAGAGAGATAGAGATATAGAGAGATAGAGAGATAGAAAAATAGAGAGATAGAGAGATAGAGAGATAGAGAGATAGAGAGATAGAGAGATAGAGAGATAGAGAGATAGAGAGATAGAGAGATAGAGAGATAGAGAGATAGAGAGATAGAGAGATAGAGAGATAGAGAGATAGAGAGATAGAGAGATAGAGAGATAGAGAGATAGAGAGATAGAGAGATTGAAAGGTAGAGAGATAAAGAGAACGAGAGATAGAGAAATAGAGAGATAGAGAGATAGAGAGATAAAGAGATAGAGAGATAGAGATATAGAGATATAGAGAGATAGAGAGATAGAAAAATAGAGCGATAGAGAGATAGAGAGATAGAGAGATAGGGAGATAGAGAGATAGAGAGATAGAGAGATAGAAAGATAGAGAGATATAGAGATGGAGAGTTAGAGAGATAGAAAGATAGAGAGATAGAGAGATTGAAAGGTAGAGAGATAAAGAGAACGAGAGATAGAGAAATAGAGAGATAGAGAGATAGAGAGATAGAGAGATAGAGAAATAGAGATATAGAGAGATAGATAGATAGAAAGATAAAGCGATAGAGAGATAGAGAGATAGAGAGATAGAGAGATAGAGAGATAGAGAGATAGAGAGATAGAGAGATCGAGAGATAGAGAGATAGAGAGATAGAGAGATAGAGAGATAGAGAGATAGAGAGATAGAGAGATAGAGAGATAGAGAGATAGAGAGATAGAGAGATAGAGAGATAGAGAGATAGAGAGATAGAGAGATAGGGAGATAGAGAGATAGAGAGATAAGGAGATAGAGAGATAGAGAGATAGCGAGATAAAGAGATAGAGAGATAGAGAGATAGAGAGATAAAGAGATAGAGAGATAGAAAGATAGAGAGATAGAGAGATAAAGAGATAGAGAGATAGAAAGATAGAGATATAGAGAGAAAGAGAAATAGCAAAGGAGAGATAGAGAGATGGGGAGATAGAAAAATAGAGTGATACAGAGATAGATAGATATAGAGATAGAAAGATAGAGAGATGAAGAGATAGAGAAATAGAGAGGTAGAGAGATAGAGAGATAGAGAGATAGAGAGAAAGAGAGATAGAGAGATAGCAAGATAGAGAGATAGAAAGATAGAGAGATAGAGAGATAGAGAGATAGAGAGATAGAGAGATAGAGAGATAGAGAGATAGAGAGATAGAGAGATAGAGAGATAGAGAGATAGAGAGATAGAGAGATAGAGAGATAGAGAGATAGAGAGATAGAGAGATAGAGAGATAGAGAGATAGAGAGATAGAGAGATAGAGAGATAGAGAGATAGAGAGATAGAGAGATAGAGAGATAGAGAGATAGAGAGATAAAGAGATAGAGAGATAGAGAGATACCGAGATAGAAAGATAGGAAGATAGATAGATAGAGAGATAGAGAGATAGAGAAATAGAGAGATAGAGAGATAGAAAGATAGAGAGATAGAGAGATAGAGAGTCAGAGAGATAAAGAGATAAAGAGATAGAGAAATAGAGAGATAGAGAGATAAAGAGATACCGAGATAGAGAAATAGAGAGATAGGGAGATCTAGAGTTAGAGAGATGAAGAGATGAAAAGATAATAAGATAGAGAGATAGAGAAATAAAGAAATAGAGAGATAGAGAGATAAAGAGATAGAGAAATAGAGAAATAGAGAAATAGAGCAATAGAGAGATAGAGAGATAGAGAAATAGAAAGATAAAGAGATAGAGAGATAGAGAGATAGAGAGATGGAGAGTCAGAGAGATAGAAAAATAGAGAGATAGAGAGATAGAGGCATGCAGAGATGGAGCGATAGAAAGATAGGGAGATAGAGAGATAGAAAGATAGAGAGATAGGGAGATAGAAAGATAGAGAGATAGAGAGATAGAGAGATAGAGAGATAGAGAGATAGAGAGATAGAGAGATAAAGAGATAAAAAGATATAGGAATAGAGAGATAGAGAGATAGAGAGATAGAGAGATAGAGAGATAGAGAGATAGAGAGATAGAGAGATAGAGAGATAGAGGGATAGAGAGAAAGAGAGATAGAGAGATAGAGAGATAGAGAGATAGAGAGATAGAGAGATAGAAAGATAGAGAGATAGAGAGATAGAGAGATAGAGAGATAGAGAGATAGAAAGATAGAGAGATAGAGAGATAGAGAGATAGAGAGATAGAGAGATAGAGAGATAGGGAGATAGAGAGATAGCAAGATAGAGAGATAGAGAGATAGAGAGATAGAGAGATAGAGAGATAGAGAGATAGAGAGATAGAGAGATAGAGAGATAGAAAGATAGAGAGATAGAGAGACAGAGAGATAGAGAGATAGAGAGATAGAGAGATAGAGAGATAGAGAGATAAAAAGATAGAGAGATAGAGAGATAGAGAGATAGAGGGATAGAGAGATAGAGAGATAGAGAGATAGAGAGATAGAGAGATAGAGAGATAGAGAGATAAAGAGATAGAGAGATAGAGAGATAGAAAGATAGAGGGATAGACGAATAGAGAGATAGAGAGATAGAGAGATAGAGAGATAGAGAGATAGAGAGATAGAGAGATAGAGAGATAGAGAGATAGAGAGATAGAGGGATAGAGGGATAGAGAAATAGAAAGATTGAAAGATAGAAAGAAAGCAAGATAGAGAGATCGAGAGATAGAGATATAGAGAGATAGAGAGATAGAGAGATAGGAAGATAGAAAGATAGAGAGATAGAGAGATAGAGAGACAGAAAGATAGAGAGATAGAGAGATAGAGAGATAGAGAGATAGAGAGATAGAGAGATAGAGAGATAGAGAGATAGAGAGATAGAGAGATAGAAAGATAGAGAGATAGAGAGATAGAGAGATAGAGAGATAGAGAGATAGAGAGATAGAGAGATAGAGAGATAGAGAGATAGAGAGATAGAGAGACAGAGAGATAGAGAGATAGAGAGATAGAGAGATACAGAGATACAGAGATAGAGAGATAGAGAGATAGAGAGATAGAGAGATAGAGAGATAGAGAGATAGAAAGATAGAGAGATCGAGAGATCGAGAGATCAAGAGATAGAGAGATAGAAAGATAGAGAAATAGAGAGATAGAGAGATAGAAAGATAGACAGATTAAGGGATAGAGGGATTGAGAGATAGAGAGATAGACAGATAGAGAGATAAAGAAATAGAGAGATAGAGAGATAAAGAAATAGAGAGATAAAGAGATAGAGAGATAGAGAGATAGAGAGATAGAGAGATAGAGAGATAGAGAGATAGAGAGATAGAGAGACAGAGAGATAGAGAGATAGAGAGATAGAGAGATAGAGAGATAGAGAGATAGAAAGATAGAAAGATACAGAGATAAAGAGATAGAGAGATAGAGAGATAGAAAGATAGAGAGATATAGAGATGGAGAGTTAGAGAGATAGAAAGATAGAGAGATAGAGAGATTGAAAGGTAGAGAGATAAAGAGAACGAGAGATAGAGAAATAGAGAGATAGAGAGATAGAGAGATAGAGAGATAGAGAGATAGAGAGATAGAGAGATAGAGATATAGAGAGATAGAGAGATAGAAAGATAAAGCGATAGAGAGATAGAGAGATAGAGAGATATAGAGATAGAGAGATAGAGAGATAGAGAGATAGAGAGATAGGGAGATAGAGAGATAGAGAGATAGAGAGATAGAGAGATAAAGAGATAGGGAGATAGAGAGATAGAGAGATAGAGAGATAGAAAGATAGAGAGATATAGAGATGGAGAGTTAGAGAGATAGAAAGATAGAGAGATAGAGAGATTGAAAGGTAGAGAGATAAAGAGAACGAGAGATAGAGAAATAGAGAGATAGAGAGATAGAGAGATAGAGAGATAGAGAGATAGAGAGATAGAGATATAGAGAGATAGATAGATAGAAAGATAAAGCGATAGAGAGATAGAGAGATAGAGAGATAGAGAGATAGAGAGATAGAGAGATAGAGAGATAGAGAGATCGAGAGATAGAGAGATAGAGAGATAGAGAGATAGAGAGATAGAGAGATAGAGAGATAGAGAGATAGAGAGATAGAGAGATAGAGAGATAGAGAGATAGAGAGATAGAGAGATAGAGAGATAGGGAGATAGAGAGATAGAGAGATAAGGAGATAGAGAGATAGAGAGATAGCGAGATAAAGAGATAGAGAGATAGAGAGATAGAGAGATAAAGAGATAGAGAGATAGAAAGATAGAGAGATAGAGAGATAAAGAGATAGAGAGATAGAAAGATAGAGATATAGAGAGAAAGAGAAATAGCAAAGGAGAGATAGAGAGATGGGGAGATAGAAAAATAGAGTGATACAGAGATAGATAGATATAGAGATAGAAAGATAGAGAGATGAAGAGATAGAGAAATAGAGAGGTAGAGAGATAGAGAGATAGAGAGATAGAGAGAAAGAGAGATAGAGAGATAGCAAGATAGAGAGATAGAAAGATAGAGAGATAGAGAGATAGAGAGATAGAGAGATAGAGAGATAGAGAGATAGAGAGATAGAGAGATAGAGAGATAGAGAGATAGAGAGATAGAGAGATAGAGAGATAGAGAGATAGAGAGATAGAGAGATAGAGAGATAGAGAGATAGAGAGATAGAGAGATAGAGAGATAGAGAGATAGAGAGATAAAGAGATAGAGAGATAGAGAGATACCGAGATAGAAAGATAGGAAGATAGATAGATAGAGAGATAGAGAGATAGAGAAATAGAGAGATAGAGAGATAGAAAGATAGAGAGATAGAGAGATAGAGAGTCAGAGAGATAAAGAGATAAAGAGATAGAGAAATAGAGAGATAGAGAGATAAAGAGATACCGAGATAGAGAAATAGAGAGATAGGGAGATCTAGAGTTAGAGAGATGAAGAGATGAAAAGATAATAAGATAGAGAGATAGAGAAATAAAGAAATAGAGAGATAGAGAGATAAAGAGATAGAGAAATAGAGAAATAGAGAAATAGAGCAATAGAGAGATAGAGAGATAGAGAAATAGAAAGATAAAGAGATAGAGAGATAGAGAGATAGAGAGATGGAGAGTCAGAGAGATAGAAAAATAGAGAGATAGAGAGATAGAGGCATGCAGAGATGGAGCGATAGAAAGATAGGGAGATAGAGAGATAGAAAGATAGAGAGATAGGGAGATAGAAAGATAGAGAGATAGAGAGATAGAGAGATAGAGAGATAGAGAGATAGAGAGATAGAGAGATAAAAAGATAAAAAGATATAGGAATAGAGAGATAGAGAGATAGAGAGATAGAGAGATAGAGAGATAGAGAGATAGAGAGATAGAGAGATAGAGAGATAGAGAGATAGAGGGATAGAGAGAAAGAGAGATAGAGAGATAGAGAGATAGAGAGATAGAGAGATAGAGAGATAGAAAGATAGAGAGATAGAGAGATAGAGAGATAGAGAGATAGAGAGATAGAAAGATAGAGAGATAGAGAGATAGAGAGATAGAGAGATAGAGAGATAGAGAGATAGGGAGATAGAGAGATAGCAAGATAGAGAGATAGAGAGATAGAGAGATAGAGAGATAGAGAGATAGAGAGATAGAGAGATAGAGAGATAGAGAGATAGAAAGATAGAGAGATAGAGAGACAGAGAGATAGAGAGATAGAGAGATAGAGAGATAGAGAGATAGAGAGATAAAAAGATAGAGAGATAGAGAGATAGAGAGATAGAGGGATAGAGAGATAGAGAGATAGAGAGATAGAGAGATAGAGAGATAGAGAGATAGAGAGATAAAGAGATAGAGAGATAGAGAGATAGAAAGATAGAGGGATAGACGAATAGAGAGATAGAGAGATAGAGAGATAGAGAGATAGAGAGATAGAGAGATAGAGAGATAGAGAGATAGAGAGATAGAGAGATAGAGGGATAGAGGGATAGAGAAATAGAAAGATTGAAAGATAGAAAGAAAGCAAGATAGAGAGATCGAGAGATAGAGATATAGAGAGATAGAGAGATAGAGAGATAGGAAGATAGAAAGATAGAGAGATAGAGAGATAGAGAGACAGAAAGATAGAGAGATAGAGAGATAGAGAGATAGAGAGATAGAGAGATAGAGAGATAGAGAGATAGAGAGATAGAGAGATAGAAAGATAGAGAGATAGAGAGATAGAGAGATAGAGAGATAGAGAGATAGAGAGATAGAGAGATAGAGAGATAGAGAGATAGAGAGACAGAGAGATAGAGAGATAGAGAGATAGAGAGATACAGAGATACAGAGATAGAGAGATAGAGAGATAGAGAGATAGAGAGTTAGAGAGATAGAGAGATAGAAAGATAGAGAGATCGAGAGATCGAGAGATCAAGAGATAGAGAGATAGAAAGATAGAGAAATAGAGAGATAGAGAGATAGAAAGATAGACAGATTAAGGGATAGAGGGATTGAGAGATAGAGAGATAGACAGATAGAGAGATAAAGAAATAGAGAGATAGAGAGATAAAGAAATAGAGAGATAAAGAGATAGAGAGATAGAGAGATAGAGAGATAGAGAGATAGAGAGATAGAGAGATAGAGAGATAGAGAGACAGAGAGATAGAGAGATAGAGAGATAGAGAGATAGAGAGATAGAGAGATAGAAAGATAGAAAGATACAGAGATAAAGAGATAGAGAGATAGAGAGATAGAAAGATAGAGAGATATAGAGATGGAGAGTTAGAGAGATAGAAAGATAGAGAGATAGAGAGATTGAAAGGTAGAGAGATAAAGAGAACGAGAGATAGAGAAATAGAGAGATAGAGAGATAGAGAGATAGAGAGATAGAGAGATAGAGAGATAGAGAGATAGAGATATAGAGAGATAGAGAGATAGAAAGATAAAGCGATAGAGAGATAGAGAGATAGAGAGATATAGAGATAGAGAGATAGAGAGATAGAGAGATAGAGAGATAGGGAGATAGAGAGATAGAGAGATAGAGAGATAGAGAGATAAAGAGAACGAGAGATAGAGAAATAGAGAGATAGAGAGATAGAGAGATAAAGAGATAGAGAGATAGAGATATAGAGAGATAGAGAGATAGAAAAATAGAGCGATAGGGAGATAGAGAGATAGAGAGATAGAGAGATAGAGAGATAGAGAGATAGAGAGATAGAGAGATAGAGAGATAGAGAGATAGAGAGATAGAGAGATAGAGAGATAGAGAGATAGAGAGATAGAGAGATAGAGAGATAGAGAGATAGAGAGATAAAGAGATAGAGAGATAGAGAGATAGAGAGATAGAGAGATAGAGAGATAAAGAGATAGAGAGATAGAGAGATAGAGAGATAAAGAGATAGAGAGATAGAAAGATAGAGAGATAGAGAGATAAAGAGATAGAGAGATAGAAAGATAGAGATATAGAGAGAAAGAGAAATAGCGAAGTAGAGAGATAGAGAGATGGGGAGATAGAAAAATAGAGTGATAGAGAGATAGATAGATATAGAGATAGAAAGATAGAGAGATGAAGGGATAGAGAAATAGAGAGGTAGAGAGATAGAGAGATATAGAGATAGAGAGATAGAGAGATAGAGAGATAGAGAGATAGCAAGATAGAAAGATAGAAAGATAGAGAGATAGAGAGATAGAGAGATAGAGAGATAGAGAGATAGAGAGATAGAGAGATAGAGAGATAGAGAGAAAGAGAGATAGAGAGGTAGAGAGATAGAGAGATAGAGAGATAGAGAGATAGAGAGATAGAGAGATAGAGAGATAGAGAGATAGAGAGATAGAGAGATACCGAGATAGAAAGATAGAGAGATAGATAGAGAGAGAGATAGAGAGATAGAGAGATAGAGAGATAGAGAGATAGAGAGATAGAAAGATAGAGAGATAGAGAGATAGAGAGTCAGAGAGATAAAGAGATAGCGAGATAGAGAAATAGAGAGATAGAGAGATAAAGAGATAGCGAGATAGAGAAATAGAGAGATAGAGAGATCTAGAGTTAGAGAGATGAAGAGATGAAAAGATAATAAGATAGAGAGATAGAGAAATAAAGAAATAGAGAGATAGAGAAATAAAGAGATAGAGAAATAGAGAAAAAGAGAAATAGAGCAATAGAGAGATAGAGAGATAGAGAAATAGAAAGATAAAGAGATAGAGAGATAAAGAGATAGAGAGATGGAGAGTCAGAGAGATAGAAAAATAGAGAGATAGAGAGATAGAGGCATGCAGAGATGGAGCGATAGAAAGATAGGGAGATAGAAAGATAGAAAGATAGAGAGATAGGGAGATAGAAAGATAGAGAGATAGAGAGATAGATAGATAGAGAGATAGAGAGATAGAGAGATAGAGAGATAAAGAAATAAAAAGATATAGGGATAGAGAGATAGAGAGATAGAGAGATAGAGAGATAGAGAGATAGAGAGATAGAGAGATAGAGAGATAGAGAGATAGAGAGATAGAGAGATAGAGAGATAGAGAGATAGAGAGATAGAGAGATAGAGAGATAGAGGGATAGAGAGAAAGAGAGATAGAGAGATAGAGAGATAGAGAGATAGAAAGATAGAGAGATAGAGAGATAGAGAGATAGAGAGATAGAGAGATATAGAGATAGAGAGATAGAGAGATAGAGAGATAGAGAGATAGAGAGATAGAGAGATAGAGAGATAGAGAGATAGAGAGATAGAGAGATAGAGAGATAGAGAGATAGAGAGATAGAGAGATAGAGAGATAGAGAGATAGAGAGATAGAGAGATAGAGAGATAGAGAGATAGAGAGATAGAGAGATGGAAAGATAGAGAGATAGAGAGATAGAGAGATAGAGAGATAGAGAGATAGAGAGATAGAGAGATAGAAAGATAGAGAGATGGAGAGATAGAGAGATTTAGAGATTGAGAGATTGAGTGATAGAGAGATAGAAAAATAGAAAGATAGAGAGATAGAGAGATGGAGAGATAGAGTAATAAAGAGATAGAGAGATAGAGAGATAGAGAGATAGAGAGATAGAGAGATAGAGAGATAGAGAGATAGAAAGATAGAGAGATAGAGAGATAGAGAGTCAGAGAGATAAAGAGATAGCGAGATAGAGAAATAGAGAGATAGAGAGATAAAGAGATAGCGAGATAGAGAAATAGAGAGATAGAGAGATCTAGAGATAGAGAGATAGAGAGATAGAGAGATAGAGAGACAGAGAGATAGAGGGATAGAGAGAAAGAGAGATAGAGAGATAGAGAGATAGAGAGATAGAGAGATAGAGAGATAGAAAGATAGAGAGATAGAGAGATAGAGAGATAGAGAGATAGAGAGATAGAGAGATAGAAAGATAGAGAGATAGAGAGATAGAGAGATAGAGAGATAGAGAGATAGAGAGATAGAGAGATAAAGAGATAAAAAGATATAGGAATAGAGAGATAGAGAGATAGAGAGATAGAGAGATAGAGAGATAGAGAGATAGAGAGATAGAGAGATAGAGAGATAGAGAGATAGAGAGATAGAGAGATAGAGAGATAGAGAGATAGAGGGATAGAGAGAAAGAGAGATAGAGAGATAGAGAGATAGAGAGATAGAGAGATAGAGAGATAGAAAGATAGAGAGATAGAGAGATAGAGAGATAGAGAGATAGAGAGATAGAAAGATAGAGAGATAGAGAGATAGAGAGATAGAGAGATAGAGAGATAGAGAGATAGAGAGATAGAGAGATAGCAAGATAGAGAGATAGAGAGATAGAGAGATAGAGAGATAGAGAGATAGAGAGATAGAGAGATAGAGAGATAGAAAGATAGAGAGATAGAGAGACAGAGAGATAGAGAGATAGAGAGATAGAGAGATAGAGAGATAGAGAGATGAAAAGATAGAGAGATAGAGAGATAGAGAGATAGAGGGATAGAGAGATAGAGAGATAGAGAGATAGAGAGATAGAGAGATAGAGAGATAGAGAGATAAAGAGATAGAGAGATAGAGAGATAGAAAGATAGAGGGATAGACGAATAGAGAGATAGAGAGATAGAGAGATAGAGAGATAGAGAGATAGAGAGATAGAGAGATAGAGAGATAGAGAGATAGAGAGATAGAGGGATAGAGGGATAGAGAAATAGAAAGATTGAAAGATAGAAAGAAAGCAAGATAGAGAGATCGAGAGATAGAGATATAGAGAGATAGAGAGATAGAGAGATAGGAAGATAGAAAGATAGAGAGATAGAGAGATAGAGAGACAGAAAGATAGAGAGATAGAGAGATAGAGAGATAGAGAGATAGAGAGATAGAGAGATAGAGAGATAGAGAGATAGAGAGATAGAAAGATAGAGAGATAGAGAGATAGAGAGATAGAGAGATAGAGAGATAGAGAGATAGAGAGATAGAGAGATAGAGAGACAGAGAGATAGAGAGATAGAGAGATAGAGAGATACAGAGATACAGAGATAGAGAGATAGAGAGATAGAGAGATAGAGAGATAGAGAGATAGAGAGATAGAAAGATAGAGAGATCGAGAGATCGAGAGATCAAGAGATAGAGAGATAGAAAGATAGAGAAATAGAGAGATAGAGAGATAGAAAGATAGACAGATTAAGGGATAGAGGGATTGAGAGATAGAGAGATAGACAGATAGAGAGATAAAGAAATAGAGAGATAGAGAGATAAAGAAATAGAGAGATAAAGAGATAGAGAGATAGAGAGATAGAGAGATAGAGAGATAGAGAGATAGAGAGATAGAGAGATAGAGAGATAGAGAGACAGAGAGATAGAGAGATAGAGAGATAGAGAGATAGAGAGATAGAGAGATAGAAAGATAGAAAGATACAGAGATAAAGAGATAGAGAGATAGAGAGATAGAGAGATAGAAAGATAGAGAGATATAGAGATGGAGAGTTAGAGAGATAGAAAGATAGAGCGATAGAGAGATTGAAAGGTAGAGAGATAAAGAGAACGAGAGATAGAGAAATAGAGAGATAGAGAGATAGAGAGATAGAGAGATAGAGAGATAGAGAGATAGAGAGATAGAGAGATAGAGATATAGAGAGATAGAGAGATAGAAAGATAAAGCGATAGAGAGATAGAGAGATAGAGAGATATAGAGATAGAGAGATAGAGAGATAGAGAGATAGAGAGATAGGGAGATAGAGAGATAGAGAGATAGAGAGATAGAGAGATAAAGAGAACGAGAGATAGAGAAATAGAGAGATAGAGAGATAGAGAGATAAAGAGATAGAGAGATAGAGATATAGAGAGATAGAGAGATAGAAAAAAAGAGCGATAGAGAGATAGAGAGATAGAGAGATAGAGAGATAGAGAGATAGAGAGATAGAGAGATAGAGAGATAGAGAGATAGAGAGATAGAGAGATAGAGAGATAGAGAGATAGAGAGATAGAGAGATAGAGAGATAGAGAGATAGAGAGATAAAGAGATAGAGAGATAGAGAGATAGAGAGATAGAGAGATAGAGAGATAAAGAGATAGAGAGATAGAGAGATAGAGAGATAAAGAGATAGAGAGATAGAAAGATAGAGAGATAGAGAGATAAAGAGATAGAGAGATAGAAAGATAGAGATATAGAGAGAAAGAGAAATAGCGAAGTAGAGAGATAGAGAGATGGGGAGATAGAAAAATAGAGTGATAGAGAGATAGATAGATATAGAGATAGAAAGATAGAGAGATGAAGGGATAGAGAAATAGAGAGGTAGAGAGATAGAGAGATAGAGAGATAGAGAGATAGAGAGATAGAGAGATAGAGAGATAGCAAGATAGAAAGATAGAAAGATAGAGAGATAGAGAGATAGAGAGATAGAGAGATAGAGAGATAGAGAGATAGAGAGATAGAGAGATAGAGAGAAAGAGAGATAGAGAGGTAGAGAGATAGAGAGATAGAGAGATAGAGAGATAGAGAGATAGAGAGATAGAGAGATAGAGAGATAGAGAGATAGAGAGATACCGAGATAGAAAGATAGAGAGATAGATAGAGAGAGAGATAAAGAGATAGAGAGATAGAGAGATAGAGAGATAGAAAGATAGAGAGATAGAGAGATAGAGAGTCAGAGAGATAAAGAGATAGCGAGATAGAGAAATAGAGAGATAGAGAGATAAAGAGATAGCGAGATAGAGAAATAGAGAGATAGAGAGATCTAGAGTTAGAGAGATGAAGAGATGAAAAGATAATAAGATAGAGAGATAGAGAAATAAAGAAATAGAGAGATAGAGAAATAAAGAGATAGAGAAATAGAGAAAAAGAGAAATAGAGCAATAGAGAGATAGAGAGATAGAGAAATAGAAAGATAAAGAGATAGAGAGATAAAGAGATAGAGAGATGGAGAGTCAGAGAGATAGAAAAATAGAGAGATAGAGAGATAGAGGCATGCAGAGATGGAGCGATAGAAAGATAGGGAGATAGAAAGATAGAAAGATAGAGAGATAGGGAGATAGAAAGATAGAGAGATAGAGAGATAGATAGATAGAGAGATAGAGAGATAGAGAGATAGAGAGATAAAGAAATAAAAAGATATAGGGATAGAGAGATAGAGAGATAGAGAGATAGAGAGATAGAGAGATAGAGAGATAGAGAGATAGAGAGATAGAGAGATAGAGAGATAGAGAGATAGAGGGATAGAGAGAAAGAGAGATAGAGAGATAGAGAGATAGAGAGATAGAAAGATAGAGAGATAGAGAGATAGAGAGATAGAGAGATAGAGAGATATAGAGATAGAGAGATAGAGAGATAGAGAGATAGAGAGATAGAGAGATAGAGAGATAGAGAGATAGAGAGATAGAGAGAT
>CAXAQZ010000841.1:65000-105000 GCA_963971145.1 Sussaba pulchella
AGATAGAGAGATAGAGAGATAGAGAGATAGAGAGATCGAGAGATAGAGAGATAGAGAGATAGAGAGATAGAGAGATAGAGAGATAGAGAGATAGAGAGATAGAGCGATAGAGAGATAGAGAGATAGAGAGATAGAGAGATAGAGAGATAGGGAGATAGAGAGATAGAGAGATAAGAAGATAGAGATATAGAGAGATAGAGAGATAAAGAGATAGAGAGATAGAGAGATAGAGAGATAAAGAGATAGAGAGATAGAAAGATAGAGAGATAGAGAGATAAAGAGATAGAGAGATAGAAAGATAGAGATATAGAGAGAAAGAGAAATAGCAAAGTAGAGAGATAGAGAGATGGGGAGATAGAAAAATAGAGTGATACAGAGATAGATAGATATAGAGATAGAAAGATAGAGAGATGAAGAGATAGAGAAATAGAGAGGTAGAGAGATAGAGAGATAGAGAGATAGAGAGAAAGAGAGATAGAGAGATAGCAAGATAGAGAGATAGAAAGATAGAGAGATAGAGAGATAGAGAGATAGAGAGATAGAGAGATAGAGAGATAGAGAGATAGAGAGATAGACAGATAGAGAGATAGAGAGATAGAGAGATAGAGAGATAGAGAGATAGAGAGATAGAGAGATAGAGAGATAGAGAGATAGAGAGATAGAGAGATAGAGAGATAGAGAGATAGAGAGATAAAGAGATAGAGAGATAGAGAGATACCGAGATAGAAAGATAGGAAGATAGATAGATAGAGAGATAGAGAGATAGAGAAATAGAGAGATAGAGAGATAGAAAGATAGAGAGATAGAGAGATAGAGAGTCAGAGAGATAATGAGATAAAGAGATAGAGAAATAGAGAGATAGAGAGATAAAGAGATACCGAGATAGAGAAATAGAGAGATAGAGAGATCTAGAGTTAGAGAGATGAAGAGATGACAAGATAATAAGATAGAGAGATAGAGAAATAAAGAAATAGAGAGATAGAGAGATAAAGAGATAGAGAAATAGAGAAATAGAGAAATAGAGCAATAGAGAGATAGAGAGATAGAGAAATAGAAAGATAAAGAGATAGAGAGATAGAGAGATAGAGAGATGGAGAGTCAGAGAGATAGAAAAATAGAGAGATAGAGAGATAGAGGCATGCAGAGATGGAGCGATAGAAAGATAGGGAGATAGAGAGATAGAAAGATAGAGAGATAGGGAGATAGAAAGATAGAGAGATAGAGAGATAGAGAGATAGAGAGATAGAGAGATAGAGAGATAGAGAGATAAAGAGATAAAAAGATATAGGAATAGAGAGATAGAGAGATAGAGAGATAGAGAGATAGAGAGATAGAGAGATAGAGAGATAGAGAGATAGAGAGATAGAGAGATAGAGGGATAGAGAGAAAGAGAGATAGAGAGATAGAGAGATAGAGAGATAGAGAGATAGAGAGATAGAAAGATAGAGAGATAGAGAGATAGAGAGATAGAGAGATAGAGAGATAGAGAGATAGAGAGATAGAGAGATAGAGAGATAGAGAGATAGAGAGATAGAGAGATAGAGAGATAGAGAGATAGAGAGATAGCAAGATAGAGAGATAGAGAGATAGAGAGATAGAGAGATAGAAAGATAGAGAGATAGAGAGATAGAGAGATAGAAAGATAGAGAGATAGAGAGACAGAGAGATAGAGAGATAGAGAGATAGAGAGATAGAGAGATAGAGAGATAGAGAGATAAAAAGATAGAGAGATAGAGAGATAGAGAGATAGAGGGATAGAGAGATAGAGAGATAGAAAGATAGAGAGATAGAGAGATAGAGAGATAAAGAGATAGAGAGATAGAGAGATAGAAAGATAGAGGGATAGACGAATAGAGAGATAGAGAGATAGAGAGATAGAGAGATAGAGAGATAGAGAGATAGAGAGATAGAGAGATAGAGAGATAGAGAGATAGAGGGATAGAGGGATAGAGAAATAGAAAGATTGAAAGATAGAAAGAAAGCAAGATAGAGAGATCGAGAGATAGAGATATAGAGAGATAGAGAGATAGAGAGATAGGAAGATAGAAAGATAGAGAGATAGAGAGATAGAGAGACAGAAAGATAGAGAGATAGAGAGATAGAGAGATAGAGAGATAGAGAGATAGAGAGATAGAGAGATAGAGAGATAGAGAGATAGAAAGATAGAGAGATAGAGAGATAGAGAGATAGAGAGATAGAGAGATAGAGAGATAGAGAGATAGAGAGATAGAGAGACAGAGAGATAGAGAGATAGAGAGATAGAGAGATACAGAGATACAGAGATACAGAGATAGAGAGATAGAGAGATAGAGAGATAAAGAGATAGAGAGATAGAGAGATAGAAAGATAGAGAGATCGAGAGATCGAGAGATCAAGAGATAGAGAGATAGAAAGATAGAGAAATAGAGAGATAGAGAGATAGAAAGATAGACAGATTAAGGGATAGAGGGATTGAGAGATAGAGAGATAGACAGATAGAGAGATAAAGAAATAGAGAGATAGAGAGATAAAGAAATAGAGAGATAAAGAGATAGAGAGATAGAGAGATAGAGAGATAGAGAGATAGAGAGATAGAGAGATAGAGAGATAGAGAGACAGAGAGATAGAGAGATAGAGAGATAGAGAGATAGAGAGATAGAGAGATAGAGAGATAGAAAGATAGAAAGATACAGAGATAAAGAGATAGAGAGATAGAGAGATAGAAAGATAGAGAGATATAGAGATGGAGAGTTAGAGAGATAGAAAGATAGAGAGATAGAGAGATTGAAAGGTAGAGAGATAAAGAGAACGAGAGATAGAGAAATAGAGAGATAGAGAGATAGAGAGATAGAGAGATAGAGAGATAGAGAGATAGAGAGATAGAGAGATAGAGATATAGAGAGATAGAGAGATAGAAAGATAAAGCGATAGAGAGATAGAGAGATAGAGAGATATAGAGATAGAGAGATAGAGAGATAGAGAGATAGAGAGATAGGGAGATAGAGAGATAGAGAGATAGAGAGATAGAGAGATAGAGAGATAGAGAGATAGAGAGATAGAGAGATAGAGAGATAGAGAGATAGAGAGATAGAGAGATAGAGAGATAGAGAGATAGAGAGATAGAGAGATAGAGAGATAGAGAGATAGAGAGATAGAGAGATAGGGAGGTAGAGAGATAGAGAGATAAAGAGATAGAGAGATAGAAAGATAGAGATATAGAGAGAAAGAGAAATAGCGAAGTAGAGAGATAGAGAGATGGGGAGATAGAAAAATAGAGTGATAGAGAGATAGATAGATATAGAGATAGAAAGATAGAGAGATGAAGAGATAGAGAAATAGAGAGGTAGAGAGATAGAGAGATAGAGAGATAGAGAGATAGAGAGATAGAGAGATAGAGAGATAGCAAGATAGAAAGATAGAAAGATAGAGAGATAGAGAGATAGAGAGATAGAGAGATAGAGAGATAGAGAGATAGAGAGATAGAGAGATAGAGAGATAGAGAGATAGAGAGATAGAGAGATAGAGAGATAGAGAGATAGAGAGATAGAGAGATTGAAAGGTAGAGAGATAAAGAGAACGAGAGATAGAGAAATAGAGAGATAGAGAGATAGAGAGATAAAGAGATAGAGAGATAGAGATATAGAGAGATAGAGAGATAGAAAAATAGAGCGATAGAGAGATAGAGAGATAGAGAGATAGAGAGATAGAGAGATAGAGAGATAGAGAGATAGAGAGATAGAGAGATAGAGAGATAGAGAGATAGAGAGATAGAGAGATAGAGAGATAGAGAGATAGAGAGATAGAGAGATAGAGAGATGGAGAGATAAAGAGATAGAGAGATAGAGAGATAGAGAGATAGAGAGATAGAGAGATAAAGAGATAGAGAGATAGAGAGATAGAGAGATAAAGAGATAGAGAGATAGAAAGATAGAGAGATAGAGAGATAAAGAGATAGAGAGATAGAAAGATAGAGATATAGAGAGAAAGAGAAATAGCGAAGTAGAGAGATAGAGAGATGGGGAGATAGAAAAATAGAGTGATAGAGAGATAGATAGATATAGAGATAGAAAGATAGAGAGATGTAGGGATAGAGAAATAGAGAGGTAGAGAGATAGAGAGATAGAGAGATAGAGAGATAGAGAGATAGAGAGATAGCAAGATAGAAAGATAGAAAGATAGAGAGATAGAGAGATAGAGAGATAGAGAGATAGAGAGATAGAGAGATAGAGAGATAGAGAGATAGAGAGATAGAGAGAAAGAGAGATAGAGAGGTAGAGAGATAGAGAGATAGAGAGATAGAGAAATAGAGAGATAGAGAGATAGAGAGATAGAGAGATAGAGAGATACCGAGATAGAAAGATAGAGAGATAGATAGAGAGAGAGATAGAGAGATAGAGAGATAGAGAGATAGAGAGATAGAAAGATAGAGAGATAGAGAGATAGAGAGTCAGAGAGATAAAGAGATAGCGAGATAGAGAAATAGAGAGATAGAGAGATAAAGAGATAGCGAGATAGAGAAATAGAGAGATAGAGAGATCTAGAGTTAGAGAGATGAAGAGATGAAAAGATAATAAGATAGAGAGATAGAGAAATAAAGAAATAGAGAGATAGAGAAATAAAGAGATAGAGAAATAGAGAAAAAGAGAAATAGAGCAATAGAGAGATAGAGAGATAGAGAAATAGAAAGATAAAGAGATAGAGAGATAAAGAGATAGAGAGATGGAGAGTCAGAGAGATAGAAAAATAGAGAGATAGAGAGATAGAGGCATGCAGAGATGGAGCGATAGAAAGATAGGGAGATAGAGAGATAGAAAGATAGAGAGATAGGGAGATAGAAAGATAGAGAGATAGAGAGATAGAGAGATAGAGAGATAGAGAGATAGAGAGATAAAGAAATAAAAAGATATAGGGATAGAGAGATAGAGAGATAGAGAGATAGAGAGATAGAGAGATAGAGAGATAGAGAGATAGAGAGATAGAAAGATAGAGAGATAGAGAGATAGAGAGATAGAGAGATAGAGAGATAGAGAGATAGAGAGATAGAGAGATAGAGAGACAGAGAGATAGAGAGATAGAAAGATAGAGAGATACAGAGATACAGAGATAGAGAGATAGAGAGATAGAGAGATAGAGAGATAGAGAGATAGAGAGATAGAAAGATAGAGAGATCGAGAGATCGAGAGATCAAGAGATAGAGAGATAGAAAGATAGAGAAATAGAGAGATAGAGAGATAGAAAGATAGACAGATTAAGGGATAGAGGGATTGAGAGATAGAGAGATAGACAGATAGAGAGATAAAGAAATAGAGAGATAGAGAGATAAAGAAATAGAGAGATAAAGAGATAGAGAGATAGAGAGATAGAGAGATAGAGAGATAGAGAGATAGAGAGATAGAGAGATAGAGAGATAGAGAGACAGAGAGATAGAGAGATAGAGAGATAGAGAGATAGAGAGATAGAGAGATAGAGAGATAGAAAGATAGAAAGATACAGAGATAAAGAGATAGAGAGATAGAGAGATAGAAAGATAGAGAGATATAGAGATGGAGAGTTAGAGAGATAGAAAGATAGAGAGATAGAGAGATTGAAAGGTAGAGAGATAAAGAGAACGAGAGATAGAGAAATAGAGAGATAGAGAGATAGAGAGATAGAGAGATAGAGAGATAGAGAGATAGAGAGATAGAGATATAGAGAGATAGAGAGATAGAAAGATAAAGCGATAGAGAGATATAGAGATAGAGAGATATAGAGATAGAGAGATAGAGAGATAGAGAGATAGAGAGATAGGGAGATAGAGAGATAGAGAGATAGAGAGATAGAGAGATAGAGAGATAGAGAGATAGAGAGATAGAGAGATAGAGAGATAGAGAGATAGAGAGATAGAGAGATAGAGAGATAGAGAGATAGAGAGATAGGGAGGTAGAGAGATAGAGAGATAAAGAGATAGAGAGATAGAAAGATAGAGATATAGAGAGAAAGAGAAATAGCGAAGTAGAGAGATAGAGAGATGGGGAGATAGAAAAATAGAGTGATAGAGAGATAGATAGATATAGAGATAGAAAGATAGAGAGATGAAGAGATAGAGAAATAGAGAGGTAGAGAGATAGAGAGATAGAGAGATAGAGAGATAGAGAGATAGAGAGATAGAGAGATAGAGAGATAGCAAGATAGAAAGATAGAAAGATAGAGAGATAGAGAGATAGAGAGATAGAGAGATAGAGAGATAGAGAGATAGAGAGATAGAGAGATAGAGAGATAGAGAGATAGAGAGATAGAGAGATAGAGAGATTGAAAGGTAGAGAGATAAAGAGAACGAGAGATAGAGAAATAGAGAGATAGAGAGATAGAGAGATAAAGAGATAGAGAGATAGAGATATAGAGAGATAGAGAGATAGAAAAATAGAGCGATAGAGAGATAGAGAGATAGAGAGATAGAGAGATAGAGAGATAGAGAGATAGAGAGATAGAGAGATAGAGAGATAGAGAGATAGAGAGATAGAGAGATAGAGAGATAGAGAGATAGAGAGATAGAGAGATAGAGAGATAGAGAGATAGAGAGATAGAGAGATGAAGAGATAGAGAGATAGAGAGATAGAGAGATAGAGAGATAGAGAGATAGAGAGATAAAGAGATAGAGAGATAGAGAGATAGAGAGATAAAGAGATAGAGAGATAGAAAGATAGAGAGATATAGAGATGGAGAGTTAGAGAGATAGAAAGATAGAGAGATAGAGAGATTGAAAGGTAGAGAGATAAAGAGAACGAGAGATAGGGAAATAGAGAGATAGAGAGATAGAGAGATAGAGAGATAGAGAGATAGAGAGATAGAGAGATAGAGATATAGAGAGATAGAGAGATAGAAAGATAAAGCGATAGAGAGATATAGAGATAGAGAGATATAGAGATAGAGAGATAGAGAGATAGAGAGATAGAGAGATAGGGAGATAGAGAGATAGAGAGATAGAGAGATAGAGAGATAGAGAGATAGAGAGATAGAGAGATAGAGAGATAGAGAGATAGAGAGATAGAGAGATAGAGAGATAGAGAGATAGAGAGATAGAGAGATAGGGAGGTAGAGAGATAGAGAGATAAAGAGATAGAGAGATAGAAAGATAGAGATATAGAGAGAAAGAGAAATAGCGAAGTAGAGAGATAGAGAGATGGGGAGATAGAAAAATAGAGTGATAGAGAGATAGATAGATATAGGGATAGAAAGATAGAGAGATGAAGAGATAGAGAAATAGAGAGGTAGAGAGATAGAGAGATAGAGAGATAGAGAGATAGAGAGATAGAGAGATAGAGAGATAGAGAGATAGCAAGATAGAAAGATAGAAAGATAGAGAGATAGAGAGATAGAGAGATAGAGAGATAGAGAGATAGAGAGATAGAGAGATAGAGAGATAGAGAGATAGAGAGATAGAGAGATAGAGAGATAGAGAGATAGAGAGATTGAAAGGTAGAGAGATAAAGAGAACGAGAGATAGAGAAATAGAGAGATAGAGAGATAGAGAGATAAAGAGATAGAGAGATAGAGATATAGAGAGATAGAGAGATAGAAAAATAGAGCGATAGAGAGATAGAGAGATAGAGAGATAGAGAGATAGAGAGATAGAGAGATAGAGAGATAGAGAGATAGAGAGATAGAGAGATAGAGAGATAGAGAGATAGAGAGATAGAGAGATAGAGAGATAGAGAGATAGAGAGATAGAGAGATAAAGAGATAGAGAGATAGAGAGATAGAGAGATAGAGAGATAGAGAGATAGAGAGATAGAGAGATAAAGAGATAGAGAGATAGAGAGATAGAGAGATAAAGAGATAGAGAGATAGAAAGATAGAGAGATAGAGAGATAAAGAGATAGAGAGATAGAAAGATAGAGATATAGAGAGAAAGAGAAATAGCGAAGTAGAGAGATAGAGAGATGGGGAGATAGAAAAATAGAGTGATAGAGAGATAGATAGATATAGAGATAGAAAGATAGAGAGATGAAGGGATAGAGAAATAGAGAGGTAGAGAGATAGAGAGATAGAGAGATAGAGAGATAGAGAGATAGAGAGATAGAGAGATAGAGAGATAGAGAGATAGCAAGATAGAAAGATAGAAAGATAGAGAGATAGAGAGATAGAGAGATAGAGAGATAGAGAGATAGAGAGATAGAGAGATAGAGAGAAAGAGAGATAGAGAGGTAGAGAGATAGAGAGATAGAGAGATAGAGAGATAGAGAGATAGAGAGATAGAGAGATAGAGAGATAGAGAGATACCGAGATAGAAAGATAGAGAGATAGATAGAGAGAGAGATAGAGAGATAGAGAGATAGAGAGATAGAGAGATAGAAAGATAGAGAGATAGAGAGATAGAGAGTCAGAGAGATAAAGAGATAGCGAGATAGAGAAGTAGAGAGATAGAGAGATAAAGAGATAGCGAGATAGAGAAATAGAGAGATAGAGAGATCTAGAGTTAGAGAGATGAAGAGATGAAAAGATAATAAGATAGAGAGATAGAGAAATAAAGAAATAGAGAGATAGAGAAATAAAGAGATAGAGAAATAGAGAAAAAGAGAAATAGAGCAATAGAGAGATAAAGAGATAGAGAAATAGAAAGATAAAGAGATAGAGAGATAAAGAGATAGAGAGATGGAGAGTCAGAGAGATAGAAAAATAGAGAGATAGAGAGATAGAGGCATGCAGAGATGGAGCGATAGAAAGATAGGGAGATAGAGAGATAGAAAGATAGAGAGATAGGGAGATAGAAAGATAGAGAGATAGAGAGATAGAGAGATAGAGAGATAGAGAGATAGAGAGATAAAGAAATAAAAAGATATAGGGATAGAGAGATAGAGAGATAGAGAGATAGAGAGATAGAGAGATAGAGAGATAGAGAGATAGAGAGATAGAGAGATAGAGAGATAGAGAGATAGAGAGATAGAGGGATAGAGAGAAAGAGAGATAGAGAGATAGAGAGATAGAGAGATAGAAAGATAGAGAGATAGAGAGATAGAGAGATAGAGAGATAGAGAGATAGAGAGATATAGAGATAGAGAGATAGAGAGATAGAGAGATAGAGAGATAGAGAGATAGAGAGATAGAGAGATAGAGAGATAGAGAGATAGAGAGATAGAGAGATAGAGAGATAGAGAGATAGAGAGATAGAGAGATAGAGAGATAGAGAGATAGAGAGATAGAGAGATAGAGAGATAGAGAGATAGAGAGATGGAAAGATAGAGAGATAGAGAGATAGAGAGATAGAGAGATAGAGAGATAGAGAGATAGAGAGATAGAAAGATAGAGAGATGGAGAGATAGAGAGATTTAGAGATTGAGAGATTGAGAGATAGAGAGATAGAAAAATAGAAAGATAGAGAGATAGAGAGATGGAGAGATAGAGTAATAAAGAGATAGAGAGATAGAGAGATAGAGAGATAGAGAGATAGAGAGATAGAGAGATAGAGAGATAGAAAGATAGAGAGATAGAGAGATAGAGAGTCAGAGAGATAAAGAGATAGCGAGATAGAGAAATAGAGAGATAGAGAGATAAAGAGATAGCGAGATAGAGAAATAGAGAGATAGAGAGATCTAGAGATAGAGAGATAGAGAGATAGAGAGATAGAGAGATAGAGAGACAGAGAGATGGAGAGATAGAGAGATAAAGAGATAAAGAGATAGAGAGACAGAGAGATAGAGAGATAGAGAGATAGAGAGATAGAGAGATAGAGAGATAGAGAGATAGAGAGATAGAGAGATAGAGAGATAGAGAGATAGAGAGATAGAGAGATAGAGAGATAGAGAGATAGAGAGATAGAGAGATAGAGAGATAGAGAGATAGAGAGATAGAGAGATGGAGAGATAGAGAGATAGAGAGATAAAGAGATAGAGAGATAGAGAGATAGAGAGATAGAGAGATAGAGAGATAGAGAGATAGAGAGATAGAGAGATAGAGAGATAGAGAGATAGAGAGATAGAGAGATAGAGAGATAGAGAGATAGAGAGATAGAGAGATAGAGAGATAGAGAGATAGAGAGATAGAGAGTCAGAGAGATAGAGAGATAGAGAGATAGAGAGATAGAGAGATAGAGAGATAGAGAGATAGAGAGATAGAGAGATAGAGAGATAGAGAGATAGAGAGATAGAGAGATAGAAAGATAGAGAGATAGAGAGATAGAGAAATAGAGAGATAGAGAGATAGAGAGATAGAGAGATAGAGAAATAGAGATATAGAGAGATAGATAGATAGAAAGATAAAGCGATAGAGAGATAGAGAGATAGAGAGATAGAGAGATAGAGAGATAGAGAGATAGAGAGATAGAGAGATCGAGAGATAGAGAGATAGAGAGATAGAGAGATAGAGAGATAGAGAGATAGAGAGATAGAGAGATAGAGAGATAGAGAGATAGAGAGATAGAGAGATAGAGAGATAGAGAGATAGAGAGATAGAGAGATAGAGAGATAGAGAGATAGAGAGATAGGGAGATAGAGAGATAGAGAGATAAGGAGATAGAGAGATAGAGAGATAGAGAGATAAAGAGATAGAGAGATAGAGAGATAGAGAGATAAAGAGATAGAGAGATAGAAAGATAGAGAGATAGAGAGATAAAGAGATAGAGAGATAGAAAGATAGAGATATAGAGAGAAAGAGAAATAGCAAAGTAGAGAGATAGAGAGATGGGGAGATAGAAAAATAGAGTGATACAGAGATAGATAGATATAGAGATAGAAAGATAGAGAGATGAAGAGATAGAGAAATAGAGAGGTAGAGAGATAGAGAGATAGAGAGATAGAGAGAAAGAGAGATAGAGAGATAGCAAGATAGAGAGATAGAAAGATAGAGAGATAGAGAGATAGAGAGATAGAGAGATAGAGAGATAGAGAGATAGAGAGATAGAGAGATAGAGAGATAGAGAGATAGAGAGATAGAGAGATAGAGAGATAGAGAGATAGAGAGATAGAGAGATAGAGAGATAGAGAGATAGAGAGATAGAGAGATAGAGAGATAGAGAGATAGAGAGATAGAGAGATAGAGAGATAGAGAGATAGAGAGATAAAGAGATAGAGAGATAGAGAGATACCGAGATAGAAAGATAGGAAGATAGATAGATAGAGAGATAGAGAGATAGAGAAATAGAGAGATAGAGAGATAGAGAGATAGAGAGATAGAGAGATAGAGAGATAGAGAGATAGAGAGATAGAGAGATAGAGAAATAGAGAGATAGAGAGATAGAGAGATAGAGAGATAGAGAGATAGAGAGATAGAGAGATAGGGAGATAGAGAGATAGAGAGATAAGGAGATAGAGAGATAGAGAGATAGAGAGATAAAGAGATAGAGAGATAGAGAGATAGAGAGATAAAGAGATAGAGAGATAGAAAGATAGAGAGATAGAGAGATAAAGAGATAGAGAGATAGAAAGATAGAGATATAGAGAGAAAGAGAAATAGCAAAGTAGAGAGATAGAGAGATGGGGAGATAGAAAAATAGAGTGATACAGAGATAGATAGATATAGAGATAGAAAGATAGAGAGATGAAGAGATAGAGAAATAGAGAGGTAGAGAGATAGAGAGATAGAGAGATAGAGAGAAAGAGAGATAGAGAGATAGCAAGATAGAGAGATAGAAAGATAGAGAGATAGAGAGATAGAGAGATAGAGAGATAGAGAGATAGAGAGATAGAGAGATAGAGAGATAGAGAGATAGAGAGATAGAGAGATAGAGAGATAGAGAGATAGAGAGATAGAGAGATAGAGAGATAGAGAGATAGAGAGATAGAGAGATAGAGAGATAGAGAGATAGAGAGATAGAGAGATAGAGAGATAGAGAGATAGAGAGATAGAGAGATAGAGAGATAAAGAGATAGAGAGATAGAGAGATACCGAGATAGAAAGATAGGAAGATAGATAGATAGAGAGATAGAGAGATAGAGAAATAGAGAGATAGAGAGATAGAAAGATAGAGAGATAGAGAGATAGAGAGTCAGAGAGATAAAGAGATAAAGAGATAGAGAAATAGAGAGATAGAGAGATAAAGAGATACCGAGATAGAGAAATAGAGAGATAGAGAGATCTAGAGTTAGAGAGATGAAGAGATGAAAAGATAATAAGATAGAGAGATAGAGAAATAAAGAAATAGAGAGATAGAGAGATAAAGAGATAGAGAAATAGAGAAATAGAGAAATAGAGCAATAGAGAGATAGAGAGATAGAGAAATAGAAAGATAAAGAGATAGAGAGATAGAGAGATAGAGAGATGAAGAGTCAGAGAGATAGAAAAATAGAGAGATAGAGAGATAGAGGCATGCAGAGATGGAGCGATAGAAAGATAGGGAGATAGAGAGATAGAAAGATAGAGAGATAGGGAGATAGAAAGATAGAAAGATAGAGAGATAGAGAGATAGAAAGATAGAGAGATAGAGAGATAGAGAGATAAAGAGATAAAAAGATATAGGAATAGAGAGATAGAGAGATAGAGAGATAGAGAGATAGAGAGATAGAGAGATAGAGAGATAGAGAGATAGAGAGATAGAGAGATAGAGAGATAGGGAGATAGAGAGATAGAGAGATAGAGAGATAGAGAGATAGAGAGATAGAGAGATAGAGAGATAGAGAGATAGAGAGATAGAGAGATAGAGAGATAGAGAGATAGAGAGATAGAGAGATAGAGAGATAGGGAGGTAGAGAGATAGAGAGATAAAGAGATAGAGAGATAGAAAGATGGAGATATAGAGAGAAAGAGAAATAGCGAAGTAGAGAGATAGAGAGATGGGGAGATAGAAAAATAGAGTGATAGAGAGATAGATAGATATAGAGATAGAAAGATAGAGAGATGAAGAGATAGAGAAATAGAGAGGTAGAGAGATAGAGAGATAGAGAGATAGAGAGATAGAGAGATAGAGAGATAGAGAGATAGAGAGATAGAGAGATAGCAAGATAGAAAGATAGAAAGATAGAGAGATAGAGAGATAGAGAGATAGAGAGATAGAGAGATAGAGAGATAGAGAGATAGAGAGATAGAGAGATAGAGAGATAGAGAGATAGAGAGATAGAGAGATAGAGAGATAGAGAGATAGAGAGATAGAGAGATAGAGAGATTGAAAGGTAGAGAGATAAAGAGAACGAGAGATAGAGAAATAGAGAGATAGAAAGATAGAGAGATAAAGAGATAGAGAGATAGAGATATAGAGAGATAGAGAGATAGAAAAATAGAGCGATAGAGAGATAGAGAGATAGAGAGATAGAGAGATAGAGAGATAGAGAGATAGAGAGATAGAGAGATAGAGAGATAAAGAGATAGAGAGATAGAGAGATAGAGAGATAGAGAGATAGAGAGATAGAGAGATAAAGAGATAGAGAGATAGAGAGATAGAGAGATAGAGAGATAGAGAGATAAAGAGATAGAGAGATAGAGAGATAGAGAGATAAAGAGATAGAGAGATAGAGAGATAGAGAGATAAAGAGATAAAGAGATAGAGAGATAGAAAGATAGAGATATAGAGAGAAAGAGAAATAGCGAAGTAGAGAGATAGAGAGATGGGGAGATAGAAAAATAGAGTGATAGAGAGATAGATAGATATAGAGATAGAAAGATAGAGAGATGAAGGGATAGAGAAATAGAGAGGTAGAGAGATAGAGAGATAGAGAGATAGAGAGATAGAGAGATAGAGAGATAGCAAGATAGAAAGATAGAAAGATAGAGAGATAGAGAGATAGAGAGATAGAGAGATAGAGAGATAGAGAGATAGAGAGATAGAGAGAAAGAGAGATAGAGAGGTAGAGAGATAGAGAGATAGAGAGATAGAGAGATAGAGAGATAGAGAGATAGAGAGATAGAGAGATAGAGAGATAGAGAGATAGAGAGATACCGAGATAGAAAGATAGAGAGATAGATAGAGAGAGAGATAGAGAGATAGAGAGATAGAGAGATAGAGAGATAGAGAGATAGAAAGATAGAGAGATAGAGAGATAGAGAGTCAGAGAGATAAAGAGATAGCGAGATAGAGAAATAGAGAGATAGAGAGATAAAGAGATAGCGAGATAGAGAAATAGAGAGATAGAGAGATCTAGAGTTAGAGAGATGAAGAGATGAAAAGATAATAAGATAGAGAGATAGAGAAATAAAGAAATAGAGAGATAGAGAAATAAAGAGATAGAGAAATAGAGAAAAAGAGAAATAGAGCAATAGAGAGATAGAGAGATAGAGAAATAGAAAGATAAAGAGATAGAGAGATAAAGAGATAGAGAGATGGAGAGTCAGAGAGATAGAAAAATAGAGAGATAGAGAGATAGAGGCATGCAGAGATGGAGCGATAGAAAGATAGGGAGATAGAGAGATAGAAAGATAGAGAGATAGGGAGATAGAAAGATAGAGAGATAGAGAGATAGAGAGATAGAGAGATAGAGAGATAGAGAGATAAAGAAATAAAAAGATATAGGGATAGAGAGATAGAGAGATAGAGAGATAGAGAGATAGAGAGATAGAGAGATAGAGAGATAGAGAGATAGAGAGATAGAGAGATAGAGAGATAGAGAGATAGAGAGATAGAGAGATAGAGAGAAAGAGAGATAGAGAGATAGAGAGATAGAGAGATAGAAAGATAGAGAGATAGAGAGATAGAGAGATAGAGAGATAGAGAGATATAGAGATAGAGAGATAGAGAGATAGAGAGATAGAGAGATAGAGAGATAGAGAGATAGAGAGATAGAGAGATAGAGAGATAGAGAGATAGAGAGATAGAGAGATAGAGAGATAGAGAGATAGAGAGATAGAGAGATAGAGAGATAGAGAGATAGAGAGATAGAGAGATAGAGAGATAGAGAGATAGAGAGATAGAGAGATAGAGAGATAGAGAGATGGAAAGATAGAGAGATAGAGAGATAGAGAGATAGAGAGATAGAGAGATAGAGAGATAGAGAGATAGAGAGATAGAAAGATAGAGAGATAGAGAGATAGAGAGATTTAGAGATTGAGAGATTGAGAGATAGAGAGATAGAAAAATAGAAAGATAGAGAGATAGAGAGATGGAGAGATAGAGTAATAAAGAGATAGAGAGATAGAGAGATAGAGAGATAGAGAGATAGAGAGATAGAGAGATAGAGAGATAGAAAGATAGAGAGATAGAGAGATAGAGAGTCAGAGAGATAAAGAGATAGCGAGATAGAGAAATAGAGAGATAGAGAGATAAAAAGATAGCGAGATAGAGAAATAGAGAGATAGAGAGATCTAGAGATAGAGAGATAGAGAGATAGAGAGATAGAGAGATAGAGAGACAGAGAGATGGAGAGATAGAGAGATAAAGAGATAAAGAGATAGAGAGATAGAGAGATAGAGAGATAGAGAGATAGAGAGATAGAGAGATAGAGAGATAGAGAGATAGAGAGATAGAGAGATAGAGAGATAGAGAGATAGAGAGATAGAGAGATAGAGAGATAGAGAGATAGAGAGATAGAGAGATAGAGAGATAGAGAGATAGAGAGATAGAGAGATAGAGAGATAGAGAGATAGAGAGATAGAGAGATAGAGAGATAGAGAGATAGAGAGATAGAGAGATGGAGAGATAGAGAGATAGAGAGATAAAGAGATAAAGAGATAGAGAGATAGAGAGATAGAGAGATAGAGAGATAGAGAGATAGAGAGATAGAGAGATAGAGAGATAGAGAGATAGAGAGATAGAGAGATAGAGAGATAGAGAGATAGAGAGATAGAGAGATAGAGAGATAGAGAGTCAGAGAGATAGAGAGATAGAGAGATAGAGAGATAGAGAGATAGAGAGATAGAGAGATAGAGAGATAGAGAGATAGAGAGATAGAGAGATAGAGAGATAGAAAGATAGAGAGATAGAGAGATAGAGAGATAGAGAGATAGAGAGATAGAGAGATAGAGAGATAGAGAGATAGAGAGATAGAAAGATAGAGAGATAGAGAGATAGAGAGATAGAGAGATAGAGAGATAGAGAGATAGAGAGATAGAGAGATAGAGAGATAGAGAGATAGAGAGATAGAGAGATAGAGAGATAGAGAGATTGAAAGGTAGAGAGATAAAGAGAACGAGAGATAGAGAAATAGAGAGATAGAGAGATAGAGAGATAAAGAGATAGAGAGATAGAGATATAGAGAGATAGAGAGATAGAAAAATAGAGCGATAGAGAGATAGAGAGATAGAGAGATAGAGAGATAGAGAGATAGAGAGATAGAGAGATAGAGAGATAGAGAGATAGAGAGATAGAGAGATAGAGAGATAGAGAGATAGAGAGATAGAGAGATAGAGAGATAGAGAGATAGAGAGATAGAGAGATAAAGAGATAGAGAGATAGAGAGATAGAGAGATAGAGAGATAGAGAGATAGAGAGATAGAGAGATAAAGAGATAGAGAGATAGAGAGATAGAGAGATAAAGAGATAGAGAGATAGAAAGATAGAGAGATAGAGAGATAAAGAGATAGAGAGATAGAAAGATAGAGATATAGAGAGAAAGAGAAATAGCGAAGTAGAGAGATAGAGAGATGGGGAGATAGAAAAATAGAGTGATAGAGAGATAGATAGATATAGAGATAGAAAGATAGAGAGATGAAGGGATAGAGAAATAGAGAGGTAGAGAGATAGAGAGATAGAGAGATAGAGAGATAGAGAGATAGAGAGATAGAGAGATAGAGAGATAGAGAGATAGCAAGATAGAAAGATAGAAAGATAGAGAGATAGAGAGATAGAGAGATAGAGAGATAGAGAGATAGAGAGATAGAGAGATAGAGAGAAAGAGAGATAGAGAGGTAGAGAGATAGAGAGATAGAGAGATAGAGAGATAGAGAGATAGAGAGATAGAGAGATAGAGAGATACCGAGATAGAAAGATAGAGAGATAGATAGAGAGAGAGATAGAGAGATAGAGAGATAGAGAGATAGAGAGATAGAAAGATAGAGAGATAGAGAGATAGAGAGTCAGAGAGATAAAGAGATAGCGAGATAGAGAAGTAGAGAGATAGAGAGATAAAGAGATAGCGAGATAGAGAAATAGAGAGATAGAGAGATCTAGAGTTAGAGAGATGAAGAGATGAAAAGATAATAAGATAGAGAGATAGAGAAATAAAGAAATAGAGAGATAGAGAAATAAAGAGATAGAGAAATAGAGAAAAAGAGAAATAGAGCAATAGAGAGATAAAGAGATAGAGAAATAGAAAGATAAAGAGATAGAGAGATAAAGAGATAGAGAGATGGAGAGTCAGAGAGATAGAAAAATAGAGAGATAGAGAGATAGAGGCATGCAGAGATGGAGCGATAGAAAGATAGGGAGATAGAGAGATAGAAAGATAGAGAGATAGGGAGATAGAAAGATAGAGAGATAGAGAGATAGAGAGATAGAGAGATAGAGAGATAGAGAGATAAAGAAATAAAAAGATATAGGGATAGAGAGATAGAGAGATAGAGAGATAGAGAGATAGAGAGATAGAGAGATAGAGAGATAGAGAGATAGAGAGATAGAGAGATAGAGAGATAGAGAGATAGAGGGATAGAGAGAAAGATAGATAGAGAGATAGAGAGATAGAGAGATAGAAAGATAGAGAGATAGAGAGATAGAGAGATAGAGAGATAGAGAGATAGAGAGATATAGAGATAGAGAGATAGAGAGATAGAGAGATAGAGAGATAGAGAGATAGAGAGATAGAGAGATAGAGAGATAGAGAGATAGAGAGATAGAGAGATAGAGAGATAGAGAGATAGAGAGATAGAGAGATAGAGAGATAGAGAGATAGAGAGATAGAGAGATAGAGAGATAGAGAGATAGAGAGATGGAAAGATAGAGAGATAGAGAGATAGAGAGATAGAGAGATAGAGAGATAGAGAGATAGAGAGATAGAAAGATAGAGAGATGGAGAGATAGAGAGATTTAGAGATTGAGAGATTGAGAGATAGAGAGATAGAAAAATAGAAAGATAGAGAGATAGAGAGATGGAGAGATAGAGTAATAAAGAGATAGAGAGATAGAGAGATAGAGAGATAGAGAGATAGAGAGATAGAGAGATAGAGAGATAGAAAGATAGAGAGATAGAGAGATAGAGAGTCAGAGAGATAAAGAGATAGCGAGATAGAGAAATAGAGAGATAGAGAGATAAAGAGATAGCGAGATAGAGAAATAGAGAGATAGAGAGATCTAGAGATAGAGAGATAGAGAGATAGAGAGATAGAGAGATAGAGAGACAGAGAGATGGAGAGATAGAGAGATAAAGAGATAAAGAGATAGAGAGACAGAGAGATAGAGAGATAGAGAGATAGAGAGATAGAGAGATAGAGAGATAGAGAGATAGAGAGATAGAGAGATAGAGAGATAGAGAGATAGAGAGATAGAGAGATAGAGAGATAGAGAGATAGAGAGATAGAGAGATAGAGAGATAGAGAGATAGAGAGATAGAGAGATGGAGAGATAGAGAGATAGAGAGATAAAGAGATAGAGAGATAGAGAGATAGAGAGATAGAGAGATAGAGAGATAGAGAGATAGAGAGATAGAGAGATAGAGAGATAGAGAGATAGAGAGATAGAGAGATAGAGAGATAGAGAGATAGAGAGATAGAGAGATAGAGAGATAGAGAGATAGAGAGATAGAGAGTCAGAGAGATAGAGAGATAGAGAGATAGAGAGATAGAGAGATAGAGAGATAGAGAGATAGAGAGATAGAGAGATAGAGAGATAGAGAGATAGAGAGATAGAGAGATAGAAAGATAGAGAGATAGAGAGATAGAGAAATAGAGAGATAGAGAGATAGAGAGATAGAGAGATAGAGAAATAGAGATATAGAGAGATAGATAGATAGAAAGATAAAGCGATAGAGAGATATAGAGATAGAGAGATAGAGAGATAGAGAGATAGAGAGATAGAGAGATAGAGAGATCGAGAGATAGAGAGATAGAGAGATAGAGAGATAGAGAGATAGAGAGATAGAGAGATAGAGAGATAGAGAGATAGAGAGATAGAGAGATAGAGAGATAGAGAGATAGAGAGATAGAGAGATAGAGAGATAGAGAGATAGAGAGATAGAGAGATAGAGAGATAGGGAGATAGAGAGATAGAGAGATAAGGAGATAGAGAGATAGAGAGATAGAGAGATAAAGAGATAGAGAGATAGAGAGATAGAGAGATAAAGAGATAGAGAGATAGAAAGATAGAGAGATAGAGAGATAAAGAGATAGAGAGATAGAAAGATAGAGATATAGAGAGAAAGAGAAATAGCAAAGTAGAGAGATAGAGAGATGGGGAGATAGAAAAATAGAGTGATACAGAGATAGATAGATATAGAGATAGAAAGATAGAGAGATGAAGAGATAGAGAAATAGAGAGGTAGAGAGATAGAGAGATAGAGAGATAGAGAGAAAGAGAGATAGAGAGATAGCAAGATAGAGAGATAGAAAGATAGAGAGATAGAGAGATAGAGAGATAGAGAGATAGAGAGATAGAGAGATAGAGAGATAGAGAGATAGAGAGATAGAGAGATAGAGAGATAGAGAGATAGAGAGATAGAGAGATAGAGAGATAGAGAGATAGAGAGATAGAGAGATAGAGAGATAGAGAGATAGAGAGATAGAGAGATAGAGAGATAGAGAGATAGAGAGATAGAGAGATAGAGAGATAGAGAGATAAAGAGATAGAGAGATAGAGAGATACCGAGATAGAAAGATAGGAAGATAGATAGATAGAGAGATAGAGAGATAGAGAAATAGAGAGATAGAGAGATAGAGAGATAGAGAGATAGAGAGATAGAGAGATAGAGAGATAGAGAGATAGAGAGATAGAGAAATAGAGAGATAGAGAGATAGAGAGATAGAGAGATAGAGAGATAGAGAGATAGGGAGATAGAGAGATAGAGAGATAAGGAGATAGAGAGATAGAGAGATAGAGAGATAAAGAGATAGAGAGATAGAGAGATAGAGAGATAAAGAGATAGAGAGATAGAAAGATAGAGAGATAGAGAGATAAAGAGATAGAGAGATAGAAAGATAGAGATATAGAGAGAAAGAGAAATAGCAAAGTAGAGAGATAGAGAGATGGGGAGATAGAAAAATAGAGTGATACAGAGATAGATAGATATAGAGATAGAAAGATAGAGAGATGAAGAGATAGAGAAATAGAGAGGTAGAGAGATAGAGAGATAGAGAGATAGAGAGAAAGAGAGATAGAGAGATAGCAAGATAGAGAGATAGAAAGATAGAGAGATAGAGAGATAGAGAGATAGAGAGATAGAGAGATAGAGAGATAGAGAGATAGAGAGATAGAGAGATAGAGAGATAGAGAGATAGAGAGATAGAGAGATAGAGAGATAGAGAGATAGAGAGATAGAGAGATAGAGAGATAGAGAGATAGAGAGATAGAGAGATAGAGAGATAGAGAGATAGAGAGATAGAGAGATAGAGAGATAGAGAGATAGAGAGATAGAGAGATAGAGAGATAAAGAGATAGAGAGATAGAGAGATACCGAGATAGAAAGATAGGAAGATAGATAGATAGAGAGATAGAGAGATAGAGAAATAGAGAGATAGAGAGATAGAAAGATAGAGAGATAGAGAGATAGAGAGTCAGAGAGATAAAGAGATAAAGAGATAGAGAAATAGAGAGATAGAGAGATAAAGAGATACCGAGATAGAGAAATAGAGAGATAGAGAGATCTAGAGTTAGAGAGATGAAGAGATGAAAAGATAATAAGATAGAGAGATAGAGAAATAAAGAAATAGAGAGATAGAGAGATAAAGAGATAGAGAAATAGAGAAATAGAGAAATAGAGCAATAGAGAGATAGAGAGATAGAGAAATAGAAAGATAAAGAGATAGAGAGATAGAGAGATAGAGAGATGAAGAGTCAGAGAGATAGAAAAATAGAGAGATAGAGAGATAGAGGCATGCAGAGATGGAGCGATAGAAAGATAGGGAGATAGAGAGATAGAAAGATAGAGAGATAGGGAGATAGAAAGATAGAAAGATAGAGAGATAGAGAGATAGAAAGATAGAGAGATAGAGAGATAGAGAGATAAAGAGATAAAAAGATATAGGAATAGAGAGATAGAGAGATAGAGAGATAGAGAGATAGAGAGATAGAGAGATAGAGAGATAGAGAGATAGAGAGATAGAGAGATAGAGAGATAGGGAGATAGAGAGATAGAGAGATAGAGAGATAGAGAGATAGAGAGATAGAGAGATAGAGAGATAGAGAGATAGAGAGATAGAGAGATAGAGAGATAGAGAGATAGAGAGATAGAGAGATAGAGAGATAGAGAGATAGGGAGGTAGAGAGATAGAGAGATAAAGAGATAGAGAGATAGAAAGATAGAGATATAGAGAGAAAGAGAAATAGCGAAGTAGAGAGATAGAGAGATGGGGAGATAGAAAAATAGAGTGATAGAGAGATAGATAGATATAGAGATAGAAAGATAGAGAGATGAAGAGATAGAGAAATAGAGAGGTAGAGAGATAGAGAGATAGAGAGATAGAGAGATAGAGAGATAGAGAGATAGAGAGATAGAGAGATAGAGAGATAGCAAGATAGAAAGATAGAAAGATAGAGAGATAGAGAGATAGAGAGATAGAGAGATAGAGAGATAGAGAGATAGAGAGATAGAGAGATAGAGAGATAGAGAGATAGAGAGATAGAGAGATAGAGAGATAGAGAGATAGAGAGATAGAGAGATAGAGAGATAGAGAGATAGAGAGATTGAAAGGTAGAGAGATAAAGAGAACGAGAGATAGAGAAATAGAGAGATAGAAAGATAGAGAGATAAAGAGATAGAGAGATAGAGATATAGAGAGATAGAGAGATAGAAAAATAGAGCGATAGAGAGATAGAGAGATAGAGAGATAGAGAGATAGAGAGATAGAGAGATAGAGAGATAGAGAGATAGAGAGATAAAGAGATAGAGAGATAGAGAGATAGAGAGATAGAGAGATAGAGAGATAGAGAGATAAAGAGATAGAGAGATAGAGAGATAGAGAGATAGAGAGATAGAGAGATAAAGAGATAGAGAGATAGAGAGATAGAGAGATAAAGAGATAGAGAGATAGAGAGATAGAGAGATAAAGAGATAAAGAGATAGAGAGATAGAAAGATAGAGATATAGAGAGAAAGAGAAATAGCGAAGTAGAGAGATAGAGAGATGGGGAGATAGAAAAATAGAGTGATAGAGAGATAGATAGATATAGAGATAGAAAGATAGAGAGATGAAGGGATAGAGAAATAGAGAGGTAGAGAGATAGAGAGATAGAGAGATAGAGAGATAGAGAGATAGAGAGATAGCAAGATAGAAAGATAGAAAGATAGAGAGATAGAGAGATAGAGAGATAGAGAGATAGAGAGATAGAGAGATAGAGAGATAGAGAGAAAGAGAGATAGAGAGGTAGAGAGATAGAGAGATAGAGAGATAGAGAGATAGAGAGATAGAGAGATAGAGAGATAGAGAGATAGAGAGATAGAGAGATACCGAGATAGAAAGATAGAGAGATAGATAGAGAGAGAGATAGAGAGATAGAGAGATAGAGAGATAGAGAGATAGAGAGATAGAAATATAGAGAGATAGAGAGATAGAGAGTCAGAGAGATAAAGAGATAGCGAGATAGAGAAATAGAGAGATAGAGAGATAAAGAGATAGCGAGATAGAGAAATAGAGAGATAGAGAGATCTAGAGTTAGAGAGATGAAGAGATGAAAAGATAATAAGATAGAGAGATAGAGAAATAAAGAAATAGAGAGATAGAGAAATAAAGAGATAGAGAAATAGAGAAAAAGAGAAATAGAGCAATAGAGAGATAGAGAGATAGAGAAATAGAAAGATAAAGAGATAGAGAGATAAAGAGATAGAGAGATGGAGAGTCAGAGAGATAGAAAAATAGAGAGATAGAGAGATAGAGGCATGCAGAGATGGAGCGATAGAAAGATAGGGAGATAGAGAGATAGAAAGATAGAGAGATAGGGAGATAGAAAGATAGAGAGATAGAGAGATAGAGAGATAGAGAGATAGAGAGATAGAGAGATAAAGAAATAAAAAGATATAGGGATAGAGAGATAGAGAGATAGAGAGATAGAGAGATAGAGAGATAGAGAGATAGAGAGATAGAGAGATAGAGAGATAGAGAGATAGAGAGATAGAGAGATAGAGAGATAGAGAGATAGAGAGAAAGAGAGATAGAGAGATAGAGAGATAGAGAGATAGAAAGATAGAGAGATAGAGAGATAGAGAGATAGAGAGATAGAGAGATATAGAGATAGAGAGATAGAGAGATAGAGAGATAGAGAGATAGAGAGATAGAGAGATAGAGAGATAGAGAGATAGAGAGATAGAGAGATAGAGAGATAGAGAGATAGAGAGATAGAGAGATAGAGAGATAGAGAGATAGAGAGATAGAGAGATAGAGAGATAGAGAGATAGAGAGATAGAGAGATAGAGAGATGGAAAGATAGAGAGATAGAGAGATAGAGAGATAGAGAGATAGAGAGATAGAGAGATAGAGAGATAGAGAGATAGAAAGATAGAGAGATAGAGAGATAGAGAGATTTAGAGATTGAGAGATTGAGAGATAGAGAGATAGAAAAATAGAAAGATAGAGAGATAGAGAGATGGAGAGATAGAGTAATAAAGAGATAGAGAGATAGAGAGATAGAGAGATAGAGAGATAGAGAGATAGAGAGATAGAGAGATAGAAAGATAGAGAGATAGAGAGATAGAGAGTCAGAGAGATAAAGAGATAGCGAGATAGAGAAATAGAGAGATAGAGAGATAAAAAGATAGCGAGATAGAGAAATAGAGAGATAGAGAGATCTAGAGATAGAGAGATAGAGAGATAGAGAGATAGAGAGATAGAGAGACAGAGAGATGGAGAGATAGAGAGATAAAGAGATAAAGAGATAGAGAGATAGAGAGATAGAGAGATAGAGAGATAGAGAGATAGAGAGATAGAGAGATAGAGAGATAGAGAGATAGAGAGATAGAGAGATAGAGAGATAGAGAGATAGAGAGATAGAGAGATAGAGAGATAGAGAGATAGAGAGATAGAGAGATAGAGAGATAGAGAGATAGAGAGATAGAGAGATAGAGAGATAGAGAGATAGAGAGATAGAGAGATAGAGAGATAGAGAGATGGAGAGATAGAGAGATAGAGAGATAAAGAGATAAAGAGATAGAGAGATAGAGAGATAGAGAGATAGAGAGATAGAGAGATAGAGAGATAGAGAGATAGAGAGATAGAGAGATAGAGAGATAGAGAGATAGAGAGATAGAGAGATAGAGAGATAGAGAGATAGAGAGATAGAGAGATAGAGAGATAGAGAGATAGAGAGTCAGAGAGATAGAGAGATAGAGAGATAGAGAGATAGAGAGATAGAGAGATAGAGAGATAGAGAGATAGAGAGATAGAGAGATAGAGAGATAGAGAGATAGAAAGATAGAGAGATAGAGAGATAGAGAGATAGAGAGATAGAGAGATAGAGAGATAGAGAGATAGAGAGATAGAGAGATAGAGAGATAGAGAGATAGAGAGATAGAGAGATAGAGAGATAGAGAGAAAGAGAGATAGAGAGATAGAGAGATAGAAGGATAGAGAGATAGAGAGATAGAGAGATAGAGAGATAGAGAGATAGAGAGATAGATAGATAGAGAGATAGAGACATAGAGAGATAGAGAGATAGAGAGATAGAGAGATAGAGAGATAGAGAGATAGAGAGATAGAGAGATAGAGAGATAGAGAGATAGAGAGATAGAGCGATAGAGAGATAGGAAGATCGAGAGATAGAGAGATAGAGAGACAGAGAGAGAGATAGAAAGAGATAGACAGATAGAGCGATAGAGAGACAGAGAGATAGAGAGATAGAGAGATAGAGAGATAGAGAGATAGAGAGATAGAGAGATAGAGAGATAGAGAGATAGAGAGATAGAGAGATAGAGAGATAGAGAGATAGAGAGATAAAGAGATAGAGAAATAGAGAGATAGAGAGATAGAGAGATAGAGAGATAGAGAGATAGAGAGATAGAGAGATAGAGAGATAGAGAGATAGAGAGATAGAGAGATAGAGAGATAGAGACATAGAGAGATAGAGAGATAGAGAGATAGAGAGATTCAGAGATAGAGAGATAGAGAGATAGAGAGATAGAAAGATAGAGAAATAGAGAGATAGAGAGATAGAAAGATAGACTGATTAAGAGATAGAGGGATAGAGAGATAAAGAGATAGATAGATAGAGAGATAGAGAGATAGGGCGAAAGAGAGATAGAGGAAATAGAGAAACAGAGAGATAGAGAGATGAAGAGGTAGAGAGATACAGAGATAGAGGAATAGAGAGATAGAGAGCTAGAGACTCTGAGAGATAGAGAAATTGAGAGATAGAGAGATAGGGGCATAGAGAGATTGAAAGATAGAGAGATGGGGGGATAAAGAAATAGAAAGTTAGAGAGATAGAGAGATAAAAAAATCGAGAGATAGAGAGATAGAGAAGTAGAGACATAGAATAATGGAGACATAGACAGATAGAGAAATAGAGAGATCGAGCGATAGAGAGATAGAGCGGTAGAGAGATAGAAAAATAGAGAAATAGAGGGGGAGAGAAATAGGAAGATAGAGATTCAGAGATAAAGAGAGAAAAAGATAGTGAGACACAGGGGTAGAGAGATAAATACATAGAGAGATAGAAAGATAGATGATCAGAGAGATAGAGAGATAGAGAGATAGAGAGATAGAGAGATAGAGAGATAGAGAGATAGAGAGATAGAGAGATAGAGAGATAGAGAGATAGAGAGATAGAGAGATAGAGAGATAGAGAGATAGAGACATAGAGAGATAGAGAGATAGAAAGATAGAGAGATAGAGATATAGAGAGGGAGAGAGATAGAAAGATCGAGATTAAGAAATGAAGAGATAGTAAGATAGGAAGATAGAGAGATAAAAAGATAGAGAGATAGATAGATAGAGGGATACAAAGATAGAAAGATAAAGAGATAGAGAGATAGAGAGTTAGACAGATAGAGCTCAAAAGATAGAGAGATAGAGCGTAAAAAAGATCGGAAGATGAAAAAATAGAAAGATAAAGATACAGAAAGATAAAGAGATAGAGAAATGGAAAAAAGAGCGATAGAGAAACACGAAGATAGTGAGATCTAGAGATAGGGAGATAAAAAGTTAAAGAGATGGAGAGATACAAAGATAGAAAATAGACAGATGAAGCGATAGAAAAATAGAGACACTGAAAGATTAGTAGATAGAAAGTCAGAAGAATAAAAAGATAGAGAGATAGACAGAGAGAAAGGTAGAGAGATGGAAAGATAGAAAAATAGAGAGGGAGAGAGATGGAAAGATCGAGATTGAGCGATGAAGAGATAGTAAGATAGAGAAATAGAGAGATGGATAAATAGAGAGATAGAGAGATAGAAAGATAGAAAGATAGAGAGATAGAAAGATAGAGAGAGAATGAGATAGAAAGATAGAGGGATGGAGAGATAGAGAGATAGAGAGATAAATAGATAGAGTGATAAAGAGATAGCAAGATAGCGAAATCGAGAGATAGAAAGATAGAGGGATACAGAGATAGAGAGATAGAGAGATAGAGAGATAGGGAGAAAAAGAGATAAAGGAGATAGAAAGATAGAAAGGTAAAGATTTACGGAGATAAAAAGATAGTGAGATAGAGAGATAGAAAGATAGAGAGATCGAGAGATAGAGGGATGGAGAGATAAAGAGATAGAGAAAATAGAGACATAGAGAGATAGAGAGATGGAGAGCTAGAGAGATAGAGAGATAGAGGAATAGAGAGATAAAGAGATAGAGACTCAGAGAGATAGAGAGATTGAAAGATAGAGAGATAGGGAGATAGAGAGATAGACAGATAGACAGATAGGGGGATAGAGAGATAGAGAGTTAGAGAGATAGAAATATAGAAAGATAGACAGATAAAGAGATACGAAGATAGAGAGATAGAGAGATAGAGAGATAGATAGATAGACAGTAAGAGAGATGAAAAGATAGAGAGATAAAGCGAAAGAAAGGTAGGAAGGTGGAAAAATAGGAAGATAAAGATATAGAACGATGAAGAGATAGAGGAATAAAGGAAAGAGCGATAGAGATACACAAAAATAGGGAGATCCAGAGATAGGGAGATAAAAAGTTAAATAGATGGAGACATACAAAGATAGAAAGAAAAAAAATTTTAATTTCTAAAAACTCCCGACTGCCAAAAAAATCTCGGAAGCAAAAAAAACCAAAACTCAAGAAAATATATCATAAAAAGTAGGTATTGAGACGGCAAATAAATCTCGCCTCTCCAAAAAGAGCGTTACCGAACGGAGCGGTTACAGCCGCACCGATGACCGGCGATCCCCGCCCCGTACGTGGGCCCCACGAGCACGCGAAACCTCGCAAGCCACGGCAAACTCCCCCTCCTTCTCGAGAAGCCGATCCGACAATGAAGCGGAGATACTCGGGATAAGGATAGCAAAGTTTGACGTCACGAGTCACCGAGTGGGAGAGCTCGGAAATCGTATAAAAGACCGAAATTAAAGCCCAAAAGGGCTTTAATAAGGGGGATTTAAGGGGGGGATTTGTCAAACGGTGCCTGAGCAGTAGAAACGCTCGCACTAGGCAGACCCACTATCTCGGCCGGGGGAACCGCTGCTCCTCAACCCTAAAACAAAACGGGTGTATTAACATAATAAATTGTACGTTAACGAAAGTATTCTTCAACGGAAACTACTTCTTGCCATCTCGACTGAAGCCAGTCTTCGGTCGAGCAGAATCCCGTCGCTAAGAACAAGCGGCGATACGAGACAACTCACCCAGAAGAAGAAAAATTGCTTTTCCGGATATTAAAAATTTCTCCGCGCTCGCGTTTAATATTCTTTCTATTTTCAGGCTCTGATGAATTTAATACTTTTTTCATTAGCAATTTCCACCTTCCCCACTAACATCCTTGCGGAAATCCGGGACTCGTCACGACTGCCCAGGCAACGGGACGACTGGGACCCCTGGACGTACGTTCCCACCTAAGTGGAAAACCCGGGACTCGCAGCAACTGTTCCGGCGACGGAACGACCGGTGCCGCTGGGCCTACACTCTCCCTCCTACGATAACTAATTTTTGGCTAAAATATGAAATAAATTAAATAATTACGGCCAAGTCAATTTTTACCAGAGCCTGAACATCGGGTAAAAATAAAATTATTTTCAAAACGAGCCCGCTTATCCAACACTTGTGATTTATTTGTAGAAAAAAAAAAAATATATATAATAAAACAAAAGAATGAAATTAAATGAGTCTAAAAATTATTTTCTTTTCAGCACCAGCCCCAAAATCCACGCGCTGGCCTGAACCTGCGCGTCGTTTTCTTTCGGAGCACGGTTCTGTCCCGCTCTGAAAAGAACAACGTTACAGTATGTTATAAAGAAATATTTTCAATAAAATAAATATTAAAAGAATGAAATAATTCAAGGCATCGTCTTAGGTTATTCATAGTTCAATTTATGTTCGGTCATTTCGGTGAATTCAATATTTTGAATCGTAGTCATTTCTTTACTTCTCTCAATTCAGTCGGGAGACGTCTTCTTTCGCATCGTTAAACATTTATATTTCATATTATCTTCATGATTCATTAATGACGTCTTAAATTTTATTCATTGAAAATATTTCTTTATAACATACTTACTTTTTATGATAAATATTTTTTCGAGTTCCGGTTTTTTTTCCTTTCGTGTTTTTTTTGGCAGTCGGGAGTTTTTAAAAATTGAAAATTTTTTTTTTTAAATTCTTTTTGAAATTCATTGCTTATCAAGAAAATTTATTAGCTGTTACTCGATTTATAATGGCAATGAATACATTGTTGCAGACTATCATAAAACAATTTTGATAAATCAATATTGCTGAAATGATTGATAATAGTCATTTTTTTTTCAATTAAAATTAATAATTCAATTCTAAGTGACTTAGGTTTAAGGAAACTTAAAATGACTAGGTTAAATCAGTATCGTAGTGTTGAAATGATCGAGATGGCTGCAGTCTTCCTCGTGGCAGCATTACTTTCCGGAGTCTTGTTTTTTTTAGATTCTTGGTTTTGCAAAGTCTTTCTCGGCCGCGAGACGATGCGTCATTCTGAGCATGTGCCTTATTCCGATCCGCGCGCGTTGATACGCGGATCGAGATGAAGCGCATGCACACAGTGATCATCGTTTTGCCGCCGAGGAAGACTTTGCAAAAAGAAGAGCCTGGGAAGGAAGACTCGGGAAAGTCAGGGTGCCCCGAGGAAGACTACAGCTATCCCGAAATGATTTCATATCTGTCGATCGAATTTTTTTTATTGCGAACAATCTATGGGCTCAAAAATTTGCTAATCGTCAAAATAGAATTTAATACGTTGTTAGAAAAACCATCGATTCAATAAAAATAGTTCCAACCTGTCCATTCAGTAAGAACATTTATGTATTAACTGTAACTCGATCCATAATGGCCACAAATAAATTGTTTCAGACGATTATAAAAACAATTTTTTTATAAATAAAAATGATTTTAAAAAAAAATTTTAATTTGTTCAAAATCAATTACGACAAATTGGTCAATGATAGTCATTTTTAATAATTTAAATTAATTAAATTTGAAACATAAAAAATAATATTTTTCAGAATCGGTTTGTAAGAGTTAACTCTGAACGATTTCGATAAATTAGTTCATGAACATGATTTTATATTCTGGAAATAGATTTATAATCGTCGTTTAAATACTGAAAATCTTTAGGTGAGAGTTAATTTGGATTTAATGGGAATGAAGAAAGAATAGCGCCTAAAAATTGGCTGCGATCTCTGGCAGCACAATGCCAGCAAATCAGTCAAGTAGAGAAGCCATCGACTCGTCGACGGTGGTTGGTCAATCATTCCAATGCTCCGTTGCTTCCATTCCACCAAGTATACGGAAGTTCGTGGAGTCAGTGTCAGCGCTTTTCGGTTAGTGTAGAGCGCGGCTAGTCCAGCCTTGACTTCATGTAAATATAGAGCGCGGCTAATATCAGCCTTGACCTTCATGTCAGCAAAACATCCTTCATGTCAAGCGCGGCTAAGGCCAGCCTTGACCACTCGTCAGCGCATTGTAGTAAGTCTTGATAATTGACTACTCGTCGATGGTTTACACAGCTCTCATTGAATTGAAGATAAACATCTCCCGCTCCAAAATAATACCTTTTATTATCAGAGGAAAATAAATAGATTTATCGAACAATAGGACGAAAACTCCTTTTCTCTCAAATACCTTGCCTTTCTCAGAATTCGTAGGTCGTAGCTCCGTTTTGGGATCTCCGAATTCTAATCAATACAGAAAATGACGCGGTGAAACATCCTCATCGATGAAGTTTATCTAATCCACATTTTTTCACCACTTTAATGAATAGTAGCAGATTAAGTTAGAAGAGGGGCATGTACACGAATATTTCCATTAACATCGAATCAATATTATAAGAGTATTATTTTACTTTTCAGAAAAGCATAGGTTATCCGTACTTTCAATAAAAGTTATGAAAATTAAGCACGGAATAAATCTCATCGATAAGACTTTCTCAGTGTTAATTTTGTATAGACTGAAATTTAGAGGTCTTACATAGAAGTGAATTCAAAGTGGTCGATAATTATAAGGCAGAGAATCGAAGTCTAAGTTACAAAAATCTAATCTAAAAATGAAGACTTTAGTTATGCTTACCGTTAAGCTGTTTCGAAATACACTCGTATATATATATATTTTTGAATTACGTATCTTTTTATATATTTCATATATTCTGTTATCTTCTGAATTATCTGACGTTCTCGTCACTGGCGACAGGTGACAGAAACGTCAGATACGTCTTTATATTACAAAACACTCACGATTGGTCACTCTGACCCCCTCGCGATTGGTCGAACGCTTTATGTACATCTTTTGAATAGGTTCGATAGTTTAAAACATTAAAAATCTCTACGAGCTTGCATCCGATCATATATATTAACATCCTATAACAATCTCTGTGATTCACAGAATCTATGTGCCAAAATCTGTCAGAAGAGAATCAGCCGTTTCGCCATACACTTCAGCGCAATTTTTCACGTTGACTCGACGAAACTCATAACACCCGTCTTTTACCCTGCGGGCGGTCGGGAGTTAAAAATAGACAGATGAAGCGATACAAAAATAGAGAGATAGAAAGATTAGAAGATAGAGAGATAGACAGATAGTAAGATAGGAGTATGAAAATATAGAGAGATAGACAGATAGTAAGATAGAAGTATGAAAAGATAGAGAGATAGAGAAAGGGAGAAGTAGAGAAATAGAGAAATCCAGAAATAGAGAGGGAGATAGATAGAAAGATCGAGCCTGATAGATAAAGAGATAGTAAGATAAAAAGATAGAGAGCTAAAAAGATAGAGAGATAGAGAGATAAAGGGATCCAGAGATACAGAGATAAAAAGATCGAGAGATAGAGAGATGGAGAGATAGAGAAATAGAGAGATAGGGAAATAGAAAGATGGAGAGATAGAGAGATAGAGAGATAGAGAGATAGAGAGATAGAGAAATAGAGAGATAGAGAGATAGAGAGATAAAGAAATAGAGAGATAGAGGGATGGCGAGATAGAGAGATAGAGAGATAGAGAGATAGAGAGATAGAGAGATAGAGAGATAGAGAGATAGAGAGATAGAGAGATAGAGAGATAGAGAGATAGAGAGATAGAGAGATAGAGAGATAGAGGGATAGAGAGATAGAGAGATAGAGAGATAGAGAGATAGAGAGATAGAGAGATAAAGAGATAGAGAGATAGAGAGATAGAGAGATAGAGAGATAAAGAGATATAGAGATAGAGAGATAGAGAGATAGAGAGATAGAGAGATAGAGAGATAGAGAGATAGAGAGATAGAGAGATAGAGAGATAAAGAGATAGAGAGATAAAGAGATAGAGAGATAGAGAGATAGCGAGATAGAGATATAGAAAGATGGAGAGATAGAGAGATAGAGAGATAGAGAGATAGAGAGATAGAGAGATAGAGAGATAGAGAGATAGAGAGATAGAGAGATAGAGAGATAGAGAGATAGAGAGATAGAGAGATAGAGAGATAGAGAGATAGAGAGATAGAGAGATAGAGAGATAGAGAGATAGAGAGATAAAGAGATAGAGAGATAGAGAGATAGAGAGATAGAGAGATAGAGAGATAGAGAGATAGAGAGATAGAGAGATAGAGAGATAGAGAGATAGAGAGATAGAGAGATAGAGAGATAGAGAGATAGAGAGATAGAGAGATAGAGAGATAGAGAGATAGAGAGATAGAGAGATAGAGAGATAGAGAGATAGAGAGATAGAGAGATAGAGAGATAGAGAGATAGGGAGATAGAGAGATAGAGAGATAGAGAGATAGAGAGATAGAGAGATAGAGAGATAGAGAGATAGAGAGATAGAGAGATAGAGAGATAGAGAGATAGAGAGATAGAGAGATAGAGAGATAGAGAGATAGAGAGATAGAGAGATAGAGAGATAGAGAGATAGAGAGATAGAGAGATAGAGAGATAGAGAGATAGAGAGATAGAGAGATAGAGAGATAGAGAGATAGAGAGATAGAGAGATAGAGAGATAGAGAGATAGAGAGATAGAGAGATAGAGAGATAGAGAGATAGAAAGATAGAGAGATAGAGAGATAGAGAGATAGAGAGATAGAGAGATAGAGAGATAGAGACATAGAGAGATAGAGAGATAGAAAGATAGAGAGATAGAGAGATAGAGAGATAGAGAGATAGAGGGATAGAGAGATAGAGAGATAGAGAGATAGAGAGATAGAGAGATAGAGAGATAAAGAGATAGAGAGATAGAGAGATAGAGAGATAGAGAGATAAAGAGATATAGAGATAGAGAGATAGAGAGATAGAGAGATAGAGAGATAGAGAGATAGAGAGATAGAGAGATAGAGAGATAGAGAGATAAAGAGATAGAGAGATAAAGAGATAGAGAGATAGAGAGATAGCGAGATAGAGATATAGAAAGATGGAGAGATAGAGAGATAGAGAGATAGAGAGATAGAGAGATAGAGAGATAGAGAGATAGAGAGATAGAGAGATAGAGAGATAGAGAGATAGAGAGATAGAGAGATAGAGAGATAGAGAGATAGAGAGATAGAGAGATAGAGAGATAGAGAGATAGAGAGATAGAGAGATAAAGAGATAGAGAGATAGAGAGATAGAGAGATAGAGAGATAGAGAGATAGAGAGATAGAGAGATAGAGAGATAGAGAGATAGAGAGATAGAGAGATAGAGAGATAGAGAGATAGAGAGATAGAGAGATAGAGAGATAGAGAGATAGAGAGATAGAGAGATAGAGAGATAGAGAGATAGAGAGATAGAGAGATAGAGAGATAGAGAGATAGAGAGATAGGGAGATAGAGAGATAGAGAGATAGAGAGATAGAGAGATAGAGAGATAGAGAGATAGAGAGATAGAGAGATAGAGAGATAGAGAGATAGAGAGATAGAGAGATAGAGAGATAGAGAGATAGAGAGATAGAGAGATAGAGAGATAGAGAGATAGAGAGATAGAGAGATAGAGAGATAGAGAGATAGAGAGATAGAGAGATAGAGAGATAGAGAGATAGAGAGATAGAGAGATAGAGAGATAGAGAGATAGAGAGATAGAGAGATAGAGAGATAGAGAGATAGAGAGATAGAAAGATAGAGAGATAGAGAGATAGAGAGATAGAGAGATAGAGAGATAGAGAGATAGAGACATAGAGAGATAGAGAGATAGAAAGATAGAGAGATAGAGAGATAGAGAGATAGAGAGATAGAGAGATAGAGAGATAGAGAGTTAGAGAGATAGAGAGATAGAGAGATAGAGAGATAGAGAGATAGAGAGATAGAGAGATAGAGAGATAGAGAGATAGAGAGATAGAGAGATAGAAAGATAGAGAGATAGAGAGACAGAGAGATAGAGAGATAGAGAGATAGAGAGATAGAGAGATAGAGAGATAAAAAGATAGAGAGATAGAGAGATAGAGAGATAGAGGGATAGAGAGATAGAGAGATAGAGAGATAGAGAGATAGAGAGATAGAGAGATAAAGAGATAGAGAGATAGAGAGATAGAAAGATAGAGGGATAGACAAATAAAGAGATAGAGAGATAGAGAGATAGAGAGATAGAGAGATAGAGAGATAGAGAGATAGAGAGATAGAGAGATAGAGAGATAGAGAGATAGAGAGATAGAGAGATAGAGAGATAGAGGGATAGAGGGATAGAGAAATAGAAAGATTGAAAGATAGAAAGAAAGCAAGATAGAGAGATCGAGAAATAGAGATATAGAGAGATAGAGAGATAGAGAGATAGGAAGATAGAAAGATAGAGAGATAGAGAGATAGAGAGACAGAAAGATAGAGAGATAGAGAGATAGAGAGATAGAGAGATAGAGAGATAGAGAGATAGAGAGATAGAGAGATAGAGAGATAGAAAGATAGAGAGATAGAGAGATAGAGAGATAGAGAGATAGAGAGATAGAGAGATAGAGAGATAGAGAGATAGAGAGACAGAGAGATAGAGAGATAGAGAGATAGAGAGATACAGAGATACAGAGATAGAGAGATAGAGAGATAGAGAGATAGAGAGATAGAGAGATAGAGAGATAGAAAGATAGAGAGATCGAGAGATCGAGAGATCAAGAGATAGAGAGATAGAAAGATAGAGAAATAGAGAGATAGAGAGATAGAAAGATAGACAGATTAAGGGATAGAGGGATTGAGAGATAGAGAGATAGACAGATAGAGAGATAAAGAAATAGAGAGATAGAGAGATAAAGAAATAGAGAGATAAAGAGATAGAGAGATAGAGAGATAGAGAGATAAAGAGATAAAGAGATAGAGAGATAGAGAGATAGAGAGACAGAGAGATAGAGAGATAGAGAGATAGAGAGATAGAGAGATAGAGAGATAGAAAGATAGAAAGATACAGAGATAAAGAGATAGAGAGATAGAGAGATAGAAAGATAGAGAGATATAGAGATGGAGAGTTAGAGAGATAGAAAGATAGAGAGATAGAGAGATTGAAAGGTAGAGAGATAAAGAGAACGAGAGATAGAGAAATAGAGAGATAGAGAGATAGAGAGATAGAGAGATAGAGAGATAGAGAGATAGAGAGATAGAGAGATAGAGAGATAGAGATATAGAGAGATAGAGAGATAGAAAGATAAAGCGATAGAGAGATAGAGAGATAGAGAGATATAGAGACAGAGAGATAGAGAGATAGAGAGATAGAGAGATAGGGAGATAGAGAGATAGAGAGATAGAGAGATAGAGAGATAGAGAGATAGAGAGATAGAGAGATAGAGAGATAGAGAGATAGAGAGATAGAGAGACAGAGAGATAGAGAGATAGAGAGATAGAGAGATAGGGAGGTAGAGAGATAGAGAGATAAAGAGATAGAGAGATAGAAAGATAGAGATATAGAGAGAAAGAGAAATAGCGAAGTAGAGAGATAGAGAGATGGGGAGATAGAAAAATAGAGTGATAGAGAGATAGATAGATATAGAGATAGAAAGATAGAGAGATGAAGAGATAGAGAAATAGAGAGGTAGAGAGATAGAGAGATAGAGAGATAGAGAGATAGAGAGATAGAGAGATAGAGAGATAGAGAGATAGCAAGATAGAAAGATAGAAAGATAGAGAGATAGAGAGATAGAGAGATAGAGAGATAGAGAGATAGAGAGATAGAGAGATAGAGAGATAGAGAGATAGAGAGATAGAGAGATAGAGAGATAGAGAGATAGAGAGATAGAGAGATAGAGAGATAGAGAGATAGAGAGATTGAAAGGTAGAGAGATAAAGAGAACGAGAGATAGAGAAATAGAGAGATAGAAAGATAGAGAGATAAAGAGATAGAGAGATAGAGATATAGAGAGATAGAGAGATAGAAAAATAGAGCGATAGAGAGATAGAGAGATAGAGAGATAGAGAGATAGAGAGATAGAGAGATAGAGAGATAGAGAGATAGAGAGATAGAGAGATAAAGAGATAGAGAGATAGAGAGATAGAGAGATAGAGAGATAGAGAGATAGAGAGATAAAGAGATAGAGAGATAGAGAGATAGAGAGATAGAGAGATAGAGAGATAAAGAGATAGAGAGATAGAGAGATAGAGAGATAAAGAGATAGAGAGATAGAAAGATAGAGAGATAGAGAGATAAAGAGATAGAGAGATAGAAAGATAGAGATATAGAGAGAAAGAGAAATAGCGAAGTAGAGAGATAGAGAGATGGGGAGATAGAAAAATAGAGTGATAGAGAGATAGATAGATATAGAGATAGAAAGATAGAGAGATGAAGGGATAGAGAAATAGAGAGGTAGAGAGATAGAGAGATAGAGAGATAGAGAGATAGAGAGATAGAGAGATAGCAAGATAGAAAGATAGAAAGATAGAGAGATAGAGAGATAGAGAGATAGAGAGATAGAGAGATAGAGAGATAGAGAGATAGAGAGAAAGAGAGATAGAGAGGTAGAGAGATAGAGAGATAGAGAGATAGAGAGATAGAGAGATAGAGAGATAGAGAGATAGAGAGATAGAGAGATAGAGAGATACCGAGATAGAAAGATAGAGAGATAGATAGAGAGAGAGATAGAGAGATAGAGAGATAGAGAGATAGAGAGATAGAAAGATAGAGAGATAGAGAGATAGAGAGTCAGAGAGATAAAGAGATAGCGAGATAGAGAAATAGAGAGATAGAGAGATAAAGAGATAGCGAGATAGAGAAATAGAGAGATAGAGAGATCTAGAGTTAGAGAGATGAAGAGATGAAAAGATAATAAGATAGAGAGATAGAGAAATAAAGAAATAGAGAGATAGAGAAATAAAGAGATAGAGAAATAGAGAAAAAGAGAAATAGAGCAATAGAGAGATAGAGAGATAGAGAAATAGAAAGATAAAGAGATAGAGAGATAAAGAGATAGAGAGATGGAGAGTCAGAGAGATAGAAAAATAGAGAGATAGAGAGATAGAGGCATGCAGAGATGGAGCGATAGAAAGATAGGGAGATAGAGAGATAGAAAGATAGAGAGACAGGGAGATAGAAAGATAGAGAGATAGAGAGATAGAGAGATAGAGAGATAGAGAGATAGAGAGATAAAGAAATAAAAAGATATAGGGATAGAGAGATAGAGAGATAGAGAGATAGAGAGATAGAGAGATAGAGAGATAGAGAGATAGAGAGATAGAGAGATAGAGAGATAGAGAGATAGAGAGATAGAGAGATAGAGGGATAGAGAGAAAGAGAGATAGAGGGATAGAGAGATAGAGAGATAGAAAGATAGAGAGATAGAGAGATAGAGAGATAGAGAGATAGAGAGATATAGAGATAGAGAGATAGAGAGATAGAGAGATAGAGAGATAGAGAGATAGAGAGATAGAGAGATAGAGAGATAGAGAGATAGAGAGATAGAGAGATAGAGAGATAGAGAGATAGAGAGATAGAGAGATAGAGAGATAGAGAGATAGAGAGATAGAGAGATAGAGAGATAGAGAGATAGAGAGATGGAAAGATAGAGAGATAGAGAGATAGAGAGATAGAGAGATAGAGAGATAGAGAGATAGAGAGATAGAGAGATAGAAAGATAGAGAGATGGAGAGATAGAGAGATTTAGAGATTGAGAGATTGAGAGATAGAGAGATAGAAAAATAGAAAGATAGAGAGATAGAGAGATGGAGAGATAGAGTAATAAAGAGATAGAGAGATAGAGAGATAGAGAGATAGAGAGATAGAGAGATAGAGAGATAGAGAGATAGAAAGATAGAGAGATAGAGAGATAGAGAGTCAGAGAGATAAAGAGATAGCGAGATAGAGAAATAGAGAGATAGAGAGATAAAGAGATAGCGAGATAGAGAAATAGAGAGATAGAGAGATCTAGAGATAGAGAGATAGAGAGATAGAGAGATAGAGAGATAGAGAGACAGAGAGATGGAGAGATAGAGAGATAAAGAGATAAAGAGATAGAGAGATAGAGAGATAGAGAGATAGAGAGATAGAGAGATAGAGAGATAGAGAGATAGAGAGATAGAGAGATAGAGAGATAGAGAGATAGAGAGATAGAGAGATAGAGAGATAGAGAGATAGAGAGATAGAGAGATAGAGAGATAGAGAGATAGAGAGATAGAGAGATAGAGAGATAGAGAGATAGAGAGATAGAGAGATAGAGAGATAGAGAGATAGAGAGATAGAGAGATGGAGAGATAGAGAGATAGAGAGATAAAGAGATAAAGAGATAGAGAGATAGAGAGATAGAGAGATAGAGAGATAGAGAGATAGAGAGATAGAGAGATAGAGAGATAGAGAGATAGAGAGATAGAGAGATAGAGAGATAGAGAGATAGAGAGATAGAGAGATAGAGAGATAGAGAGATAGAGAGATAGAGAGATAGAGAGATAGAGAGTCAGAGAGATAGAGAGATAGAGAGATAGAGAGATAGAGAGATAGAGAGATAGAGAGATAGAGAGATAGAGAGATAGAGAGATAGAGAGATAGAGAGATAGAGAGATAGAAAGATAGAGAGATAGAGAGATAGAGAGATAGAGAGATAGAGAGATAGAGAGATAGAGAGATAGAGAGATAGAGAGATAGAGAGATAGAGAGATAGAGAGATAGAGAGATAGAGAGATAGAGAGATAGAGAGAAAGAGAGATAGAGAGATAGAGAGATAGAGAGATAGAAGGATAGAGAGATAGAGAGATAGAGAGATAGAGAGATAGAGAGATAGAGAGATAGATAGATAGAGAGATAGAGAGATAGAGAGATAGAGAGATAGAGAGATAGAGAGATAGAGAGATAGAGAGATAGAGAGATAGAGAGATAGAGAGATAGAGAGATAGAGAGATAGAGCGATAGAGAGATAGGAAGATCGAGAGATAGAGAGATAGAGAGACAGAGAGAGAGATAGAAAGAGATAGACAGATAGAGCGATAGAGAGACAGAGAGATAGAGAGATAGAGAGATAGAGAGATAGAGAGATAGAGAGATAGAGAGATAGAGAGATAGAGAGATAGAGAGATAGAGAGATAGAGAGATAGAGAGATAGAGAGATAGAGAAATAGAGAGATAGAGAGATAGAGAGATAGAGAGATAGAGAGATAGAGAGATAGAGAGATAGAGAGATAGAGAGATAGAGAGATAGAGAGATAGAGAGATAGAGACATAGAGAGATAGAGCGATAGAGAGATAGGAAGATCGAGAGATAGAGAGATAGAGAGACAGAGAGAGAGATAGAAAGAGATAGACAGATAGAGCGATAGAGAGACAGAGAGATAGAGAGATAGAGAGATAGAGAGATAGAGAGATAGAGAGATAGAGAGATAGAGAGATAGAGAGATAGAGAGATAGAGAGATAGAGAGATAGAGAGATAGAGAGATAGAGAAATAGAGAGATAGAGAGATAGAGAGATAGAGAGATAGAAAGATAGAGAGATAGAGAGATAGAGAGATAGAGAGATAGAGAGATAGAGAGATAGAGAGATAGAGACATAGAGAGATAGAGAGATAGAGAGATAGAGAGATTCAGAGATAGAGAGATAGAGAGATAGAGAGATAGAAAGATAGAGAAATAGAGAGATAGAAAGATAGAGATATAGAGAGAAAGAGAAATAGCGAAGTAGAGAGATAGAGAGATGGGGAGATAGAAAAATAGAGTGATAGAGAGATAGATAGATATAGAGATAGAAAGATAGAGAGATGAAGGGATAGAGAAATAGAGAGGTAGAGAGATAGAGAGATAGAGAGATAGAGAGATAGAGAGATAGAGAGATAGCAAGATAGAAAGATAGAAAGATAGAGAGATAGAGAGATAGAGAGATAGAGAGATAGAGAGATAGAGAGATAGAGAGATAGAGAGAAAGAGAGATAGAGAGGTAGAGAGATAGAGAGATAGAGAGATAGAGAGATAGAGAGATAGAGAGATAGAGAGATAGAGAGATAGAGAGATAGAGAGATACCGAGATAGAAAGATAGAGAGATAGATAGAGAGAGAGATAGAGAGATAGAGAGATAGAGAGATAGAGAGATAGAAAGATAGAGAGATAGAGA
>CAXAQZ010000841.1:110000-121932 GCA_963971145.1 Sussaba pulchella
TAGGTATTGAGACGGCAAATAAATCTCGCCTCTCCAAAAAGAGCGTTACCGAACGGAGCGGTTACAGCCGCACCGATGACCGGCGATCCCCGCCCCGTACGTGGGCCCCACGAGCACGCGAAACCTCGCAAGCCACGGCAAACTCCCCCTCCTTCTCGAGAAGCCGATCCGACAATGAAGCGGAGATACTCGGGATAAGGATAGCAAAGTTTGACGTCACGAGTCACCGAGTGGGAGAGCTCGGAAATCGTATAAAAGACCGAAATTAAAGCCCAAAAGGGCTTTAATAAGGGGGATTTAAGGGGGGGATTTGTCAAACGGTGCCTGAGCAGTAGAAACGCTCGCACTAGGCAGACCCACTATCTCGGCCGGGGGAACCGCTGCTCCTCAACCCTAAAACAAAACGGGTGTATTAACATAATAAATTGTACGTTAACGAAAGTATTCTTCAACGGAAACTACTTCTTGCCATCTCGACTGAAGCCAGTCTTCGGTCGAGCAGAATCCCGTCGCTAAGAACAAGCGGCGATACGAGACAACTCACCCAGAAGAAGAAAAATTGCTTTTCCGGATATTAAAAATTTCTCCGCGCTCGCGTTTAATATTCTTTCTATTTTCAGGCTCTGATGAATTTAATACTTTTTTCATTAGCAATTTCCACCTTCCCCACTAACATCCTTGCGGAAATCCGGGACTCGTCACGACTGCCCAGGCAACGGGACGACTGGGACCCCTGGACGTACGTTCCCACCTAAGTGGAAAACCCGGGACTCGCAGCAACTGTTCCGGCGACGGAACGACCGGTGCCGCTGGGCCTACACTCTCCCTCCTACCCTAACTAATTTTTGGCTAAAATATGAAATAAATTAAATAATTACGGCCAAGTCAATTTTTACCAGAGCCTGAACATCGGGTAAAAATAAAATTATTTTCAAAACGAGCCCGCTTATCCAACACTTGTGATTTATTTGTAGAAAAAAAAAAAATATATATAATAAAACAAAAGAATGAAATTAAATGAGTCTAAAAATTATTTTCTTTTCAGCACCAGCCCCAAAATCCACGCGCTGGCCTGAACCTGCGCGTCGTTTTCTTTCGGAGCACGGTTCTGTCCCGCTCTGAAAAGAACAACGTTACAGTATGTTATAAAGAAATATTTTCAATAAAATAAATATTAAAAGAATGAAATAATTCAAGGCATCGTCTTAGGTTATTCATAGTTCAATTTATGTTCGGTCATTTCGGTGAATTCAATATTTTGAATCGTAGTCATTTCTTTACTTCTCTCAATTCAGTCGGGAGACGTCTTCTTTCGCATCGTTAAACATTTATATTTCATATTATCTTCATGATTCATTAATGACGTCTTAAATTTTATTCATTGAAAATATTTCTTTATAACATACTTACTTTTTATGATAAATATTTTTTCGAGTTCCGGTTTTTTTTCCTTTCGTGTTTTTTTTGGCAGTCGGGAGTTTTTAAAAATTGAAAATTTTTTTTTTTTAATTCTTTTTGAAATTCATTGCTTATCAAGAAAATTTATTAGCTGTTACTCGATTTATAATGGCAATGAATACATTGTTGCAGACTATCATAAAACAATTTTGATAAATCAATATTGCTGAAATGATTGATAATAGTCATTTTTTTTTCAATTAAAATTAATAATTCAATTCTAAGTGACTTAGGTTTAAGGAAACTTAAAATGACTAGGTTAAATCAGTATCGTAGTGTTGAAATGATCGAGATGGCTGCAGTCTTCCTCGTGGCAGCATTACTTTCCGGAGTCTTGTTTTTTTTAGATTCTTGGTTTTGCAAAGTCTTTCTCGGCCGCGAGACGATGCGTCATTCTGAGCATGTGCCTTATTCCGATCCGCGCGCGTTGATACGCGGATCGAGATGAAGCGCATGCACACAGTGATCATCGTTTTGCCGCCGAGGAAGACTTTGCAAAAAGAAGAGCCTGGGAAGGAAGACTCGGGAAAGTCAGGGTGCCCCGAGGAAGACTACAGCTATCCCGAAATGATTTCATATCTGTCGATCGAATTTTTTTTATTGCGAACAATCTATGGGCTCAAAAATTTGCTAATCGTCAAAATAGAATTTAATACGTTGTTAGAAAAACCATCGATTCAATAAAAATAGTTCCAACCTGTCCATTCAGTAAGAACATTTATGTATTAACTGTAACTCGATCCATAATGGCCACAAATAAATTGTTTCAGACGATTATAAAAACAATTTTTTTATAAATAAAAATGATTTTAAAAAAAAATTTTAATTTGTTTAAAATCAATTACGACAAATTGGTCAATGATAGTCATTTTTAATAATTTAAATTAATTAAATTTGAAACATAAAAAATAATATTTTTCAGAATCGGTTTGTAAGAGTTAACTCTGAACGATTTCGATAAATTAGTTCATAAACATGATTTTATATTCTGGAAATAGATTTATAATCGTCGTTTAAATACTGAAAATCTTTAGGTGAGAGTTAATTTGGATTTAATGGGAATGAAGAAAGAATAGCGCCTAAAAATTGGCTGCGATCTCTGGCAGCACAATGCCAGCAAATCAGTCAAGTAGAGAAGCCATCGACTCGTCGACGGTGGTTGGTCAATCATTCCAATGCTCCGTTGCTTCCATTCCACCAAGTATACGGAAGTTCGTGGAGTCAGTGTCAGCGCTTTTCGGTTAGTGTAGAGCGCGGCTAGTCCAGCCTTGACTTCATGTAAATATAGAGCGCGGCTAATATCAGCCTTGACCTTCATGTCAGCAAAACATCCTTCATGTCAAGCGCGGCTAAGGCCAGCCTTGACCACTCGTCAGCGCATTGTAGTAAGTCTTGATAATTGACTACTCGTCGATGGTTTACACAGCTCTCATTGAATTGAAGATAAACATCTCCCGCTCCAAAATAATACCTTTTATTATCAGAGGAAAATAAATAGATTTATCGAACAATAGGACGAAAACTCCTTTTCTCTCAAATACCTTGCCTTTCTCAGAATTCGTAGGTCGTAGCTCCGTTTTGGGATCTCCGAATTCTAATCAATACAGAAAATGACGCGGTGAAACATCCTCATCGATGAAGTTTATCTAATCCACATTTTTTCACCACTTTAATGAATAGTAGCAGATTAAGTTAGAAGAGGGACATGTACACGAATATTTCCATTAACATCGAATCAATATTATAAGAGTATTATTTTACTTTTCAGAAAAGCATAGGTTATCCGTACTTTCAATAAAAGTTATGAAAATTAAGCACGGAATAAATCTCATCGATAAGACTTTCTCAGTGTTAATTTTGTATAGACTGAAATTTAGAGGTCTTACATAGAAGTGAATTCAAAGTGGTCGATAATTATAAGGCAGAGAATCGAAGTCTAAGTTACAAAAATCTAATCTAAAAATGAAGACTTTAGTTATGCTTACCGTTAAGCTGTTTCGAAATACACTCGTATATATATATATTTTTGAATTACGTATCTTTTTATATATTTCATATATTCTGTTATCTTCTGAATTATCTGACGTTCTCGTCACTGGCGACAGGTGACAGAAACGTCAGATACGTCTTTATATTACAAAACACTCACGATTGGTCACTCTGACCCCCTCGCGATTGGTCGAACGCTTTATGTACATCTTTTGAATAGGTTCGATAGTTTAAAACATTAAAAATCTCTACGAGCTTGCATCCGATCATATATATTAACATCCTATAACAATCTCTGTGATTCACAGAATCTATGTGCCAAAATCTGTCAGAAGAGAATCAGCCGTTTCGCCATACACTTCAGCGCAATTTTTCACGTTGACTCGACGAAACTCATAACACCCGTCTTTTACCCTGCGGGCGGTCGGGAGTTGAAAATAGACAGATGAAGCGATACAAAAATAGAGAGATAGAAAGATTAGAAGATAGAGAGATAGACAGATAGTAAGATAGGAGTATGAAAATATAGAGAGATAGACAGATAGTAAGATAGAAGTATGAAAAGATAGAGAGATAGAGAAAGGGAGAAGTAGAGAAATAGAGAAATCCAGAAATAGAGAGGGAGATAGATAGAAAGATCGAGCCTGATAGATAAAGAGATAGTAAGATAAAAAGATAGAGAGCTAAAAAGATAGAGAGATAGAGAGATAAAGGGATCCAGAGATACAGAGATAAAAAGATCGAGAGATAGAGAGATGGAGAGATAGAGAAATAGAGAGATAGGGAAATAGAAAGATGGAGAGATAGAGAGATAGAGAGATAGAGAGATAGAGAGATAGAGAAATAGAGAGATAGAGAGATAGAGAGATAAAGAAATAGAGAGATAGAGGGATGGCGAGATAGAGAGATAGAGAGATAGAGAGATAGAGAGATAGAGAGATAGAGAGATAGAGAGATAGAGAGATAGAGAGATAGAGAGATAGAGAGATAGAGAGATAGAGAGATAGAGAGATAGAGAGATAGAGAGATAGAGAGATAGAGAGATAGAGAGATAGAGGGATAGAGAGATAGAGAGATAGAGAGATAGAGAGATAGAGAGATAGAGAGATAAAGAGATAGAGAGATAGAGAGATAGAGAGATAGAGAGATAAAGAGATAGAGAGATAGAGAGATAGAGAGATAGAGAGATAGAGAGATAGAGAGATAGAGAGATAAAGAGATAGAGAGATAAAGAGATAGAGAGATAGAGAGATAGCGAGATAGAGATATAGAAAGATGGAGAGATAGAGAGATAGAGAGATAGAGAGATAGAGAGATAGAGAGATAGAGAGATAGAGAGATAGAGAGATAGAGAGATAGAGAGATAGAGAGATAGAGAGATAGAGAGATAGAGAGATAGAGAGATAGAGAGATAGAGAGATAGAAAGATAAAGAGATAGAGAGATAGAGAGATAGAGAGATAGAGAGATAAAGAGATAGAGAGATAGAGAGATAGAGAGATAGAGAGATAGAGAGATAGAGAGATAGAGAGATAGAGAGATAGAGAGATAGAGAGATAGAGAGATAGAGAGATAGAGAGATAGAGAGATAGAGAGATAGAGAGATAGAGAGATAGAGAGATAGAGAGATAGAGAGATAGAGAGATAGGAAGATAGAGAGATAGAGAGATAGAGAGATAGAGAGATAGAGAGATAGAGAGATAGAGAGATAGAGAGATAGAGAGATAGAGAGATAGAGAGATAGAGAGATAGAGAGATAGAGAGATAGAGAGATAGAGAGATAGAGAGATAGAGAGATAGAGAGATAGAGAGATAGAGAGATAGAGAGATAGAGAGATAGAGAGATAGAGAGATAGAGAGATAGAGAGATAGAGAGATAGAGAGATAGAGAGATAGAGAGATAGAGAGATAGAGAGATAGAGAGATAGAGAGATAGAGAGATAGAGAGATAGAGAGATAGAAAGATAGAGAGATAGAGAGATAGAGAGATAGAGAGATAGAGAGATAGAGAGATAGAGACATAGAGAGATAGAGAGATAGAAAGATAGAGAGATAGAGAGATAGAGAGATAGAGAGATAGAGAGATAGAGAGATAGAGAGTTAGAGAGATAGAGAGATAGAGAGATAGAGAGATAGAGAGATAGAGAGATAGAGAGATAGAGAGATAGAGAGATACAGAGATAGAGAGATAGAGAGATAGAGAGATAGAGAGATAGAGAGATAGAGAGATAGAGAGATAGAGAGATAGAGAGATAGAGAGATAGAGAGATAGAGAGATAGAGAGATAGAGAGATAGAGAGATAGAGAGATAGAGAGATAGAGAGATAGAGAGATAGGGAGATAGAGAGATAGAGAGATAGAGAGATAGAGAGATAGAGAGATAGAGAGATAGAGAGATACAGAGATAGAAAGATAGAGAGATAAAGAGATAGAGGGATAGAGAGAAAGAGGGATAGAGAGATAGAGAGATAGAGAGATAGAGAGATAGAGAGATAGAGAGATAGAGAGATAGAGAGATAGAGAGATAGAGAGATAGAGAGATAGAGAGATAGAGAGATAGAGAGATAGAGAGATAGAGAGATAGAGAGATAGAGAGATAGAGAGATAGAGAGATAGAGAGATAGAGAGATAGAGAGATAGAGAGATAGAGAGATAGAGAGATAGAGAGATAGAGAGATAGAGAGATAGAGAGATAGAGAGATAGAGAGATAGAGAGATAGAGAGATAGAGAGATAGAGAGATAGAGAGATAGAGAGATAGAGAGATAGAGAGATAGAGAGATAGAGAGATAGAGAGATAGAGAGATAGAGAGATAGAGAGATAGAGAGATAGAGAGATAGAGAGATAGAGAGATAGAGAGATAGAGAGATAGAGAGATAGAGAGATAGAGAGATAGAGAGATAGAGAGATAGAGAGATAGAGAGATAGAGAGATAGAGAGATAGAGAGATAGAGAGATAGAGAGATAGAGAGATAGAGAGATAGAGAGATAGAAAGATAGAGAGATAGAGAGATAGAGAGATAGTGAGATAGAGAGATAGAGAGATAGAGAGATAGAGAGATAGAGAGATAGAGAGATAGAGAGATAGAGAGATAGAGAGATAGAGAGATAGAGAGATAGAGAGATAGAGAGATAGAGAGATAGAGAGATAGAGAGATAGAGAGATAGAGAGATAGAGAGATAGAGAGATAGAGAGATAGAGAGATAGAGAGATAGAGAGATAGAGAGATAGAGAGATAGAGAGATAGAGAGATAGAGAGATAGAGAGATAGAGAGATAGAGAGATAGAAAGATAGAGAGATAGAAAGATAGAGAGATAGAGGGATAGAGAGATAGAGAGATAGAGAGATAGAGAGATAGAGAGATAGAGAGATAGAGAGATAGAGAGATAGAGAGATAGAGACATAGAGAGATAGAGAGATAGAGAGATAGAGAGATAGAGAGATAGAGAGATAGAGAGATAGAGAGATAGAGAGATAGAAAGATAGAGAGATAGAGAGATAGAGGGATAGAGAGATAGAGGGATAGAGAGATAGAGAGATAGAGAGATAGAGAGATAGAGAGATAGAGAGATAGAGAGATAGAGAGATAGAGAGATAGAGAGATAGAGAGATAGAGAGATAGACAGATAGAGAGATAGAGAGATAGAGAGATAGAGAGATAGAGAGATAGAGAGATAGAGAGATAGAGAGATAGAGAGATAGAGAGATAGAGAGATAGAGAGATAGAGAGATAGAGAGATAGAGAGATAGAGAGATAGAGAGATAGAGAGATAGAGAGATAGAGAGATAGAGAGATAGAGAGATAGAGAGATAGAGAGATAGAGAGACAGAGAGATAGAGAGATAGAGAGATAGAGAGATAGAGAGATAGAGAGATAGAGAGATAGAGAGATAGAGAGATAGAGAGATAGAGAGATAGAGAGATAGAGAGATAGAGAGATAGAGAGATAGAGAGATAGAGAGATAGAGAGATAGAGAGATAGAGATATAAAGAGATAGAGAGATAGAGAGATAGCGAGATAGAGAGATAGAGAGATAGAGAGATAGAGAGATAGAGAGATAGAGAGATAGAGAGATAGAGAGATAGAGAGATAGAGAGATAGAAAGATAGAGAGATAGAGAGATAGAGAGATAGAGAGATAGAGGGATAGAGAGATAGAGAGATAGAGAGATAGAGAGATAGAGAGATAGAGAGATAGAGATATAGAGAGATAGAGACATAGAGAGATAGAGAGATAGAGTGATAGAGAGATAGAGAGATAGAGAGATAGAGAGATAGAGAGATAGAGAGATAGAGAGATAGAGAGATAGAGAGATAGAAAGATAGAGAGATAGAGAGATAGAGGGATAGAGAGATAGAGGGATAGAGAGATAGAGAGATAGAGAGATAGAGAGATAGAGAGATAGAGAGATAGAGAGATAGAGAGATAGAGAGATAGAGAGATAGAGAGATAGAGAGATAGAGAGATAGAGAGATAGAGAGATAGAGAGATAGAGAGATAGAGAGATAGAGAGATAGAGAGATAGAGAGATAGAGAGATAGAGAGAAGATAGAGAGATAGAGAGATAGAGAGATAGAGAGATAGAGAGATAGAGAGATAGAGAGATAGAGAGATAGAGAGATAGAGAGATAGAGAGATAGAGAGATAGAGAGATAGAGAGATAGAGAGATAGAGAGATAGAGAGATAGAGAGATAGAGAGATAGAGAGATAGAGAGATAGAGAGATAGAGAGATAGAGAGATAGAGAGATAGAGAGATAGAGAGATAGAGAGATAGAGAGATAGAGAGATAGAGAGATAGAGAGATAGAGAGATAGAGAGATAGAGAGATAGAGAGATAGAGAGATAGAAAGATAGAGAGATAGAAAGATAGAGAGATAGAGGGATAGAGAGATAGAGAGATAGAGAGATAGAGAGATAGAGAGATAGAGAGATAGAGAGATAGAGAGATAGAGAGATAGAGACATAGAGAGATAGAGAGATAGAGAGATAGAGAGATAGAGAGATAGAGAGATAGAGAGATAGAGAGATAGAGAGATAGAAAGATAGAGAGATAGAGAGATAGAGGGATAGAGAGATAGAGGGATAGAGAGATAGAGAGATAGAGAGATAGAGAGATAGAGAGATAGAGAGATAGAGAGATAGAGAGATAGAGAGATAGAGAGATAGAGAGATAGAGAGATAGACAGATAGAGAGATAGAGAGATAGAGAGATAGAGAGATAGAGAGATAGAGAGATAGAGAGATAGAGAGATAGAGAGATAGAGAGATAGAGAGATAGAGAGATAGAGAGATAGAGAGATAGAGAGATAGAGAGATAGAGAGATAGAGAGATAGAGAGATAGAGAGATAGAGAGATAGAGAGATAGAGAGATAGAGAGATAGAGAGATAGAGAGATAGAGAGATAGAGAGATAGAGAGATAGAGAGATAGAGAGACAGAGAGATAGAGAGATAGAAAGATAGAGAGATAGAGAGATAGAGAGATAGCGAGATAGAGAGATAGAGAGATAGAGAGATAGAGAGATAGAGAGATAGAGAGATAGAGAGATAGAGAGATAGAGAGATAGAGAGATAGAGAGATAGAGATATAAAGAGATAGAGAGATAGAGAGATAGCGAGATAGAGAGATAGAGAGATAGAGAGATAGAGAGATAGAGAGATAGAGAGATAGAGAGATAGAGAGATAGAGAGATAGAGAGATAGAAAGATAGAGAGATAGAGAGATAGAGAGATAGAGAGATAGAGGGATAGAGAGATAGAGAGATAGAGAGATAGAGAGATAGAGAGATAGAGAGATAGAGATATAGAGAGATAGAGACATAGAGAGATAGAGAGATAGAGTGATAGAGAGATAGAGAGATAGAGAGATAGAGAGATAGAGAGATAGAGAGATAGAGAGATAGAGAGATAGAGAGATAGAAAGATAGAGAGATAGAGAGATAGAGGGATAGAGAGATAGAGGGATAGAGAGATAGAGAGATAGAGAGATAGAGAGATAGAGAGATAGAGAGATAGAGAGATAGAGAGATAGAGAGATAGAGAGATAGAGAGATAGAGAGATAGAGAGATAGAGAGATAGAGAGATAGAGAGATAGAGAGATAGAGAGATAGAGAGATAGAGAGATAGAGAGATAGAGAGATAGAGAGATAGAGAGATAGAGAGATAGAGAGATAGAGAGATAGAGAGATAGAGAGATAGAGAGATAGAGAGATAGAGAGATAGAGAGATAATGAGATAGAGAGATAGAGAGATAGAGAGATAGAGAGATAGAGAGATAGAGAGATAGAGAGATAGAGAGATAGAGAGATAGAGAGATAGAGAGATAGAGAGATAGAGAGATAGAGAGATAGAGAGATAGAGAGATAGAGAGATAGAGAGATAGAGAGATAGAGAGATAGAGAGATAGAGAGATAGAGAGATAGAGAGATAGAGAGATAGAGAGATAGAGAGATAGAGAGATAGAGAGATAGAGAGATAGAGAGATAGAGAGATAGAGAGATAGAGAGATAGAGAGATAGAGAGATAGAGAGATAGAGAGATAGAGAGATAGAGAGATAGAGAGATAGAGAGATAGAGAGATAGAGAGATAGAGAGATAGAGAGATAGAGAGATAGAGAGATAGAGAGATAGAGAGATAGAGAGATAGAGAGATAGAGAGATAGAGAGATAGAGAGACAGAGAGATAGAGAGATAGAGAGATAGAGAGATAGAGAGATAGAGAGATAGAGAGATAGAGAGATAGAGAGATAGAGAGATAGAGAGATAGAGAGATAGAGAGATAGAGAGATAGAGAGATAAAGAGATAGAGAGATAGAGAGATAGAGAGATAGAGAGATAGAGAGATAGAGAGATAGAGAGATAGAGAGATAGAGAGATAGAGAGATAGAGAGATAGAGAGATAGAGAGATAGAGAGATAGAGAGATAGAGAGATAGAGAGATAGAGGGATAGAGAGATAGAGAGATAGAGAGATAGAGAGATAGAGAGATAGAGAGATAGAGGGATAGAGAGATAGAGAGATAGAGAGATAGAGAGATAGAGAGATAGAGAGATAGAGAGATAGAGAGATAGAGACATAGAGAGATAGAGAGATAGAGAGATAGAGAGATAGCGAGATAGAGAGATAGAAAGATGGAGAGATAGAGAGATAGAGAGATAGAGAGATAGAGAGATAGAGAGATAGAGAGATAGAGAGATAGAGAGATAGAGAGATAGAGAGATAGAGAGATAGAGAGATAGAGAGATAGAGAGATAGAGAGATAGAGAGATAGAGAGATAGAGAGATAGAGAGATAGAGAGATAGAGAGATAGAGAGATAGAGAGATAGAGAGATAGAGAGATAGAGAGATAGAGAGATAGAGAGATAGAGAGATAGAGAGATAGAGAGATAGAGAGATAGAGAGATAGAGAGATAGAGAGATAGAGAGATAGAGAGATAGAGAGATAGAGAGATAGAGAGATAGAGAGATAGAGAGATAGAGAGATAGAGAGATAGGGAGATAGAGAGATAGAGAGATAGAGAGATAGAGAGATAGAGAGATAGAGAGATAGAGAGATAGAGAGATAGAGAGATAGAGAGATAGAGAGATAGAGAGATAGAGAGATAGAGAGATAGAGAGATAGAGAGATAGAGAGATAGAGAGATAGAGAGATAGAGAGATAGAGAGATAGAGAGATAGAGAGATAGAGAGATAGAGAGATAGAGAGATAGAGAGATAGAGAGATAGAGAGATAGAGAGATAGAGAGATAGAGAGATAGAGAGATAGAGAGATAGAGAGATAGAGAGATAGAGAGATAGAGAGATAGAGAGATAGAGAGATAGAGAGATAGAGAGATAGAGAGATAGAGAGATAGAGAGATAGAGAGATAGAGAGATAGAGAGATAGAGAGATAGAGAGATAGAGAGATAGAGAGATAGAGAGATAGAGAGATAGAGAGATAGAGAGATAGAGAGATAGAGAGATAGAGAGATAGAGAGATAGAGAGATAGAGAGATAGAAAGATAGAGAGATAGAGAGATAGAGAGATAGAGAGATAGAGAGATAGAGAGATAGAGACATAGAGAGATAGAGAGATAGAAAGATAGAGAGATAGAGAGATAGAGAGATAGAGAGATAGAGAGATAGAGAGATAGAGAGTTAGAGAGATAGAGAGATAGAGAGATAGAGAGATAGAGAGATAGAGAGATAGAGAGATAGAGAGATAGAGAGATAGAGAGATAGAGAGATAGAGAGATAGAGAGATAGAGAGATAGAGAGATAGAGAGATAAAGAGATAGAGAGATAGAGAGATAGAGAGATAGAGAGATAGAGAGATAGAGAGATAGAGAGATAGAGAGATAGAGAGATAGAGAGATAGAGAGATAGAGAGATAGAGAGATAGGGAGATAGAGAGATAGAGAGATAGAGAGATAGAGAGATAGAGAGATAGAGAGATAGAGAGATACAGAGATAGAAAGATAGAGAGATAAAGAGATAGAGG